>VCHN02000014.1:65885674-66030219 GCA_007115665.2 Sequoiadendron giganteum | reverse complement strand
TCCTCAAATCGTACTTTTCAGCCTCAGAGAATACTTTGCATTCAACAACTTGTGAGAAGAATGAAAAGAACTTAAAATCTTATAGCCAGGTCGAAATCCAGTAGAGGCTAAACTTAGCAAATTTTCGAATTCATTTTCCCCCCTTGGCCAGTCGCAACACTTGTCACTCGGAGCATCGAAATCTTGAGCTTCTAGAATTTTGAAATTTCATCACTCCTGCACAGGCCTGATTCATCACGTTTGCATTTTAAAAATATTAAATCAATTACCTCTTCGAACAATTTCATTTCATCTGGCTAAGTCATTTTATTTCATGCTTGCTTCGGCAAAATTATCCAGTTCAATTCTCAAGCAAAACCACTTTAGTAAACTCAGTCACTTCATTTGCCTCAGACAAAATTTTAAATTTTCCTTAGGAAATCCATCAAAATAGGTGTCGGGCAAAATTCTCTGTCAAAACGACACGAGCGAGGTGTGGAACAAATTCAAATCATCTCCCAATTGAAAACGTTCAATACCCAGAAGAAAATTCCCTTCGTAACTCATCGTTTTCATGTGTATCCAGACGAAGGGGTACATTTAATTTTTATTATTTTGAAAAAATAATAAAATTGCTAAGGTTCATTCATTTTTACTCTGGATGCCTTTCACACCTGCAATCTCCAATTTCTCTGCCTTGGCACTTTCTGTGATTTTCCTGAAAAATTTCCTCCTGTCTGGCTCTGGGCGCATTTTATCTTGTTTTTGGAAATTTAAATACCTTCACCACTAGGCGTACTTCTCATTTTTGAAGATGCCTTAGAAAAATTTAATTTAAATCATGCATGGAGGGCGCATTTCACCTCAGGCATTGACTTTCACTTAGGAATTTTCAAAATCACACCTCCCTTGCCTTGTCTTCCTAGGCGCATATAGCATATGAAGAGGAAACCTTTGAGCGCCTTTCACCCTTGCCACTTCCACATGAGGGCGCATTTAGCCTAGCATGAAGGAATTTTCTTGCCTTAGCGCATTTCATCCTTGCCTTTTCCACGTTTTTCCCTTGTGGCCACCTTGGGCGCATTTGCCATTGGGAGGAGGAACTTGAAGGCGCATTTGAAGGGGTGGGGAGGAATTTCCCATGCCTTAGTGACTTTTCACGTACCTTTTAACTTGTTGTGGGCTCAAATCACCATGTCAACTTCCACTTTTGGGCGCATTTCATGTGTGGTGGAGGAAACCCGCCAACACTTAGAAACTTTTAAACATCTCCCTTGGGCAGGTTTTTCCTAGGCTACCTCCACTTTTGCCTTGAGGGCGCATTTGAGCATGTGGACTTCCACTCTTAGGCGCATTTGAGGGGTGGTGAAGGAATTTCCACCACTTAGCATATTTTGCTTATGCCTTTACTCCTCGTGGGCGCACTTCATGTGTGCTAGAGGAACTTTTGGGTGCATTTTGCATAGGGAGAAGGAATTTCCCCAAGCCTTGGGCGCATTTAGCCTAGGCAACTTCCATTTTAAACCTTTGAGGGCGCATTTCACTTCATGAGGGGAAAATTTTATACTTAGCAAATTTTATCAACTTTCACGTATGCCTTGGGCACATTTGACCCATGTTGGAGGAATTTCAACATTAGAGATTTTTCAACCTCTTCACCTTCCGTGGGTGCATTTCATGTGCCTTCATGCAAGTTTTTATCTATGAATTTCCAACGCCCTAGCCATGCCTTGGCCTTATATTTTTAGCAAATCTAGAGAAGTGAACTTCCAAGCATTTTTCATCTGTTCTGAGCTGGAGCAGGCGTGGTTGTGCTTCCATTGACTCTGCCACCTTGTTTATACCCTCTGTCCACACTGGTATGCTATTTTTAGCAAACCCTAAAATTGATTGATCTTTGTAGCTTTGTTCGACTTGAAATTTGCTCCACTTGTCTTTGATGACCTAAGTGTCCTGTTCACACCTGCCTCTGGCACAAACGTGCTATTTATAGCCATGAAGTGACTTACTAAAAATAGTAAGTATTCAGATTGTGCTCAAATTTTGCCAGTAGGCAACCTAGAAGATGCTGATTATGGTGGTGTGCTTCGTTTTGACAACTCCGTATTTCATTTCCCCTATTTTTAGGCATAGTAGTGGAAACCCTAATTTGACTTGCATGCACCCTGAATTGTTCCCACTTGGCTTGATTTTTGTTGCCTGTCGTTCTACTTGCTAAACTAAAGTGTTGGGTAGCTGCCGGAGTGAAATTGCTATTTATAGTAAGTGTTCGGAAAGTGGTCAATCTGATGTCGAATGAGTTTGCATGTTAAATTGCTCGTGGGATCT
This sequence comes from Sequoiadendron giganteum, assembly GCA_007115665.2. NCBI lineage: Eukaryota > Viridiplantae > Streptophyta > Pinopsida > Cupressales > Cupressaceae > Sequoiadendron > Sequoiadendron giganteum. The sequence continues at coordinate 66,027,912 of VCHN02000014.1, read as the reverse complement.
CAAAAAACCTAGAAAACTGGTCAACATGCGGGCATCGACTAAAAATAGTAAGTTCTTGAAAAACGATCCATTCCACTTGCCAGTCACATCACTGCGAAGCTCTTGCAAAACCCATAAGGAATATCTAGACATGCGTTGAAAAACTCTATATGCAAACCCTAAAAATAGCTTCTGAAGGCTGTACCGTTGAAAGTCACCATCTCGGTTCGCATGTTACCTCACTGCGAAGGTCTTGAAAATCCTAGACCCATTCTCCAATCATGCATTGGAAAATCATATGTTTAAACCTTGAAAATGGCCTTGGAAGGCTGTACTGCTAAAAATAGCCAGTTGTCCGATTTTGTTCAAATTTTACGTGTAGGCACCCTGAAGTTACCTAGATGTGCTGAAGTAGTCAGAATCCCGAAATCTTGAGGAAAAGGCCTCATAGTAGGTATTTACTAAAAATAGTAAGTTGTCAGATTTCAGTAAAATTTTAGTGGGATCCTGCCTTGAGCCTTCTGATTGTACTGCTGTGCTCAAATTTCGCTTTGAAAACCTTATTTGACCTTAAAACAAGCCTGAAGGATAAAAACCCTAATTTCACAGACTTAGCTAACATTTCACCCTAGGTAAAACGGTGGGACATCCTCGGAAGGACAAAAGACCAGAGAGAGAGAGAACCAAAGCCAAAAGACCAGAATGGAGCAAAAAAATTAGGGGGGTCCCCATCTTGGATGGGGTGATGTGTGAAAAGGTCACAACAGGTACCACTTATTTGTGGTAAACATGGACCTCCTTTGCTCGATCCTATTGGTGTACCTTAAAAAAAGAGGTGAAGTATGATAGACGCTACCTTGAAACTTATTAAATGCCTTATGTAGGATCTCTTTTGGGAGGCAATCCTCTTAGACCATCTTGCAAAATAGCTTGTGAATTTAGTAATGTAGCAATCTGTGGCTGTTGCATCTAGTGAAAATAATTGAGCGGCAACTCTTTTACATTTAATTGAGCGACAACTCTTTTACATTTGATTCAAGCTTACACTTTGTGGATACTTTGAATTTAACTCGTTTAATTCAAATGTTTTGCCGATTGAGTGAATTGGCGTGAATAACTCCTAGAAGTTCATCTCAATTGTTCCTAAAGTAGTGAGCCATTGAACTCCAAATACAATGCTTGCTTCAACCGTTGGGATAGCAAACATAGGACAATCAAGCGTGTAATCTCCCATGGTGAGTTTAGTACCGTGTTATTTTTGTGTACTTTCATTTGCAATCATAGCTTGGAATATTGGGGTTGGGTGGGTGAACAAAGCAATTCACCTGTTTTGCCAACTTGTTGTTCATGGAGTTATAAGTACTCCTTGAGTCAATTAATATCATAGTTGCCGCGAGATTGGTACTGGTATTGGTAAGGGAGATTGGTATGGGTACCGGTACGACGTTTTTTTGAAAATAGGAGATGGGGGGGTACTTGGAGACGCCATTTTTTTCTAATATTAAAATTAATAATATATAGAAAATCTGAAAATATAATGACATTGAACTTTCAAAACAATAACAGTAGTAAAGTTTAAGAATGAACATTAACTTTAAATACACAAAATTCAAATCCAAATGTCATTGTCACAGTGTGTCAAAGAGTCAAAGAGTTCATCTTCAAATTTCATAATCATAGTTCACATTTGACATTACATACACGATTACATATTGAAATTCAGAAATATTGATAGTTTGATTGGTTGATATGCAAAAAAAATACAAAAATCAGAAATCTATCTGATATCTCATATCATCTACACCACATCATCCATGTCAAGGTCCTTAGCTATGATGCTCTCCAAATACTCATCACTCTCTAACTCAGGTTCCTTTGCTGGTAGTTGAACTGGAGGTAAATTAGTAAGGCCATCTGGTTCAACCACTTCATCCACTATGGCTGCAACATCTTCATCAGGTGAAATTTGGTCCCATTTTGTTGAAGGACCCTCCCTGTATGCATGATCTACATGAGAGAGAAGGCGAAGTTAGCTATGAATGTACACCAAGTTCTCTGTTTTATTTGACCCCAATCGGTTCCTCTTTAGTGAATGAATAAAGCCATAAGTATTCCAATTTCTCTCGCAAGATGAAGAGCTCCCTACTTGTGAGAGTAATCTTATTGCAAATAATTGCAATTCAGGTTTTTCACCTCCATGGTTCCACCACCACTCTATAGGGTCTTTCTTTGCTCGCATATCATATAAAGCTTCCACGGAAGAAAAGTCACCATGCCCATGTGAAAAATTATTCTATTGACTCCTCATAACTGATGCTTACTCACCTTGGCCATATATCTTTTTTATTGCAACGGAAAACCCTTTCATTACCTCTCTATCCTCATATGGAGCTCTCTTATTGGTCTCTTGTATATTATGCCATTTAGGATTTAAGGCATAGGCAACACAATGAAGAGGTGTGTTAAGTTTGTTCCATCTTCCATGTAACTTTTCTTCTATCAAAGGATATAGTGAAGGATCTTTAACATTTGTTATCTTCTTAATTCTTTCACACATGGAATCTATTTCTTCAGAAATTTTCCACAAACATGGCTTGTCTGAATCTGCAAATTTGATCACCTCACATATGGGCTGAATAAAGTCCACAACAAATCTAACATCAGCCCAAAAACGGTCATCAAGGATCATACCTCTCACCTCAATTGCATCATTTGATGTAGATTGCCTCCAAGCTGCCCATTTATAACTAACAATCGTGGAACACAAAGCACTTTTCATTTCACAAAGACGGTGAAGAAGAATAAAATAAGAAGCAAACCTTGTATCAGCTGGTTTGAGAAGTTACACCTTGGCAAATTTTCTATAATTAGCTTGTGTTTGGTGATGGTTACATACGAACATTTGAATTTTTCTGTCCTTTTCTATGAGAGCTGAAACCCACTCAAACTTGCCAATATCTTTAAATGCATTATTCAACGAATGCACACACCATGGTGTCCAAAGTATATCCTTGTATTTCTTTTGCACCAACATGCCTACTGCTTTACAAACTGGGGCATCATCTGTAACAATTTGGACTACATGTGATGCCCCTACCTCCTCAATGCTGTCACACAACTGGTTAAAAAGATACTTTGCATTTTTTTCTTGCCACAAGCAATCTAATGCCTTCAAAAAATAAGGCCCTTTGCTGCATGTTACCATGATATTAAGTAGTGGATGGTTTCTAGTATCCGTCTTGTTGACGAGTGTTTTATGACCGCACCAACATAGAATAAAGTTTCCAATGGTCACTCTATCCTCTCTTGATCAAAATATCTTGCATGCTAAGATTGCGAAAGATCATGCATTCAACTCCAAGGTTCCTTTATGCAGTGGACGTAGTTTCAGTTGGCTTGATGTGATTTTGCTAGTTATTCCAAGGGGACTTACACAATTGTTCAATTTGAAGCAGTTGCAATATACAAATAATTTGACGATGATGCTCAGGTTCCTAAACTAACCAAGAGAATACTGAAAGTAAAAGGATGGGGATAGAGACTCTATTATCTACTCTAAATGTGGGATACGAAAGCTAATTTCAGCAAGCTTCGAACCAGATTCTGCTTTGCCTCCCTTTGGATAGCTTCTACAAAGCCGGTGCAATCTTTAGAGGATGATGAAAGATATTCAAATTATGACCCGACATGCAAATACCATCACAACGATGCATACAAACATACGAATCACAATTAAAGTTAAGTGCAAGGATACTCCAGTCGACCACGCAAGGTTATCCCACCGTCAGCGACCCTGCTAGTGGTATGGATGAATGAAACTTACTCAAACCAAGCAATGTATTCCACCACTATCAACTACTTGCATGAAATAAAATCTACTTTACTTTATTCTACTTGAATCGGAAAGATGAAAAAGCCTTGCTAGCTGCTCACAATAAAAGAAGGAATCACCAATCAATGAAAATTCTTTATATCATGAGAGTGTTCACAACTTCTTATGCAAAATTCAAAGGGAAAGCTTTCTTTCCTTTTCAATCTAAGCTATGCTAACTTCTAAGCTATGATCTCAATCTATTCTCTTCTCTGCTCTAATCTCTAGTGTCTAGTCTAATAGAATACAAATGAGGGGGGATACCCCTTTTATAGCAAGCTCATTCCAACAGACGACTTAGATTCGATTACAATGAAGGGCTTAGATTGAGCCACATATGCCCTAATTAGGGTTTTTGCCCTAAAAACTGCCATAGAGAGGAGTGGGGTGATAAATGTATAGGAGATTCTCCACTCCCCTGCAGGAACCATAATGAGCAATTAATGCCCATCACCATCTTCCAAAAGATCTTCATCCAATGGGGCATTTCCGTTGTCCTTCTCCCTGATTGCAAACTCGATCAACCGGGCTAACACTGCCTCAGCCTATTGAACTGAAATAGGTGGGATGTGGTTGAGCTGAAATTCAAGTACTGTTACTATCTGCCCGTGTCGAGTATAAGACTTTCTCCAAGTGACCAAGGCATCTTGGGTGTTCTGAATTATACTGGAGAAAGCTGACATATTCTCAAAATCATCCTGAATGAACGATCTCACAGTCGAGAAGAAAGGAGCCATCTTATTTCTCAAGCCATCCGCAGTTATCTCCTTTGGAGCCAGTCTCCTAGCAAATATAGCCTCAAGTGTGTTGAGGACTCCATCTAGAATGTTACCGATCGCTTTCTTGACCCTGGTTGAATTTGCCCATGCCGCATTGTGGAAACCACGACCTGTGACAACTGAAGAGTACCAACTGGTGAAGTCGTACTTGTCACCTTCTTGTATCATGCCTACATCCACCAGGGTTTGCAAAGGCATATGCATCGAAGCCTCCAGACGAAGAACAGTCTTAGTCTGATAGATTTGGGTCTTGCTCTAGGCTTGATCAACTATATCCATGCACGCCAGAACATCAGAGGCTTGCCGTTAAGCATGAGCGAGGTCCTCCATGAACTCCGTTTCGGTGGGAACACGACCAACCCATTTGTCCGCTTCCAATTCCATCTTCTTCAAATACTCTAAGCCAATAATTGACTCTCTTGGAAGCTATGTTAGGAGTTCAACTGTTGGGTTCTCCTGTTCACCTGGACGTGCAAGATTCTGCACTTACCCTATCAATGTCTTGTGCTGCTTCTTCAATTTCTTGTACTTTCGTTCTGTATGGAGCAATTTGTCGTTCAATGCCTGATAGGAGTTGTACTCTTCAATTATCTAGGCTCCAGTGGGGCGACCCAACTCAACAATGGTGATCACATAATTTTTTGGCCTTTCCTCATCTCGATCACACTCCTCTCTCGGGATAGCAACCTGAAGGGTACGAGAGTTGGATTCATCTGTTGAAATCTTTGAAAATTTCCTAGCCCTCTTCTATTTTGGTGGTGCGCTAATCCTTCTGAGGAATTCCTCAATTTCGACTGTTGGATCTGTATCATCTTTAAGGCCCTTCCTCATTCTTTTTGTGAGCTAATCTGGCACCACTTGCTGTGGATTGCAAATGATGAGGGGTTGTTCTTCCGTTGCTTCCTCCTCGCGCACCTCTTCTCTAACAATACTCTGCTGAGGCTCATCAGTCTCCATAAGCTGGGCATCTCTTGAAATTTGGGCCTCTTGCCCCGTGGTATCTTCTTCTTCCAATGCCTTGTCAAGCATCTGCTGGAAACGGGTATCAGTTGCCATTTCCTCTTCCTCTTCCTGTTGGCTCCCTCATCTGGGTGCGTTGACACTTATGCTGTTTGACTCCTTGAGCGGTGGTTGATGTACTTCTCCAAATTTCCGGTCCTCGTTGGATCTACCTGTTGTGACCTATTTCACACATTGCCCCATCGCAAATAGGGACCCCCAAGTTTTTAGTTTCGCCCTCTGCATTGCCATTATGGAGTTCAGGAATTTGAGTTGTTTTTGAGATTCACTCCGGCCAAGTTGAGATTTTTAGCCTGCTTGTGTGCCTAAATGTCATGGAAAGGCTCAGAAAGTCCGGAAGATGAGGATCGCCTGTGCTTTTGGTCATTTCTGACACTTCCTATTTTTTAGGGATTTTGCTTTTTTGATTTCAGGCATTTTTAGGCCATTTTGGGGTTCCTATTTTTTAGGGATGCTTATTTGTTTTTTTCTATTTTTAGAAAGTTTCTATTTTGGGAAAAGTTTCTATTTTTGGATCCAACTGATCATGAAGTCAACACACCTCCAGATTGAGAGAAATCAACATGAAAATCAAGGTAAATGGTAAGGAAATTGGCAAAAATGGCTAAGTTTGAGAAATTCGCCCATGAGAAGGAATGGCAAGCCAAGCATGAAGTCCGCCCTTACCTTTGGCAAGTCAAAGATAGGCATTTGCAGGCCAAGAGTGAAGTTCCCCATGTCTTGGAAAGGCAAGCCTCCAAGTCCACCATAGGCAAGGAAAGCCTCCAAGTCTGCCCATGACTTGATGAATTGTCAAGTCCGCCATGTCTTGGCAAGCCTCCAAGTCCGCCCTAGAGATAGAGGTAAATGGAATGAGCAAGTGCCTAGTCCGCCCTTGGAAGGAGAAGCTCCAAGTCCGCCTTTGGAAGAGGAGACATGAAGTCTATCTTGGAGAGAGATAGGTGGATGGCGAGAAGAACCTCCAAGTCCGCCATCTCTTGAGAGGGTATGAAGTCAGCCCTTGGCAGAGAAGGCACAAAGTTCGCCCTAGAAGAGGATGGCAAGGAAGGGTGTGAAGTCCGCCCATCTCAAAGAGGGGTTCAAGTCCGTCCTTGGACAAGTCAAAGCTAAAGTGCGCCCTGTTGTGACCTTTTTCACACATCACCCCATCCAGATGGGGACCCCCTAATTTTTGCTCCATTCTGGTCGTTTGGCTTTGGTTAGTGCGTCTCTCTCTCTATCTCTGGTCCTTCCGGGGATGTCCTGTCGTTTGAGCCAGGTTGAAGTATTGGTTAAGTCTGTGTAATTAGGATTTTCATCCTTCAGGCTTATTTAAGGTCAAACTGAGTTGTAAAATTGAAATCCAAGCTTAGTACAGTAGTCGGAAGGCTTCCTGCAAGGTCCCACTGAATTTTTATCAAATTCCGACAACTTGCTATTTTTAGTAAGTATTCAATTTGGGGCTATTTTGTCGAAATTTTGGAATTCTGTCAGTTCCACCACATTCACGTAACATCAAGCTATTTGCACGTAAATTTTGAGCCAGATCGGACAATTTGCTATTTTTAGCAGCTCGGGCTTCAGGAGCCATTTTCAGGGGTCAAACATATGATTCTTCATGGCATGTCCAGAGATTACTTCTGGGTTCCTCGAAACCTTCACAACGATATAACATGCAAACCCAGACGATTACTTTCAGAGTTCAGCCTTCAGAGGCTATTTTTAGGGTTTGCATGTAGAGTTCTCTGACGCATGTCCGGATATTCCTTCTGGGTTTTGCAAGAGCTACGCAACAGTGTGACATGCGAGGGGAGGAGATCAAATTTCGTGGACTTACTATTTTTAGCCAGTGCATGCATGCAGACCAGTTTTCTGGGTTTTTCTGGGTTTCTTGAGATCCCACAGGCAATATGACATGCAAAATCATCCGGCAGTGGATGAGTCACTTTTCAGGCAGTTTCTATTTTTAGCGGGTACACTCTGGCAGCCGCCTAACACTCTAGTTCAGCAAGTAGAACGACATGCAGAAGGAACGAAGTCAAACGGAGACCGTTCGGGATACATGCAGGTCAAATTAGGGTTTCCACTTTTATAGGGGGTGAAATCCAGAAATTGTCAAAACGAAGCACCTCACCAACATCAGCACACTTCAAGGTACCTGTTGGCAAAATTTGAGCGAAATTGGAGAACTTACTATTTTTAGTAAGTCAGGGCATGGCTATAAATAGCAGGTCTGCACCCGAGGTTGGCATCAGAGCGACACTCAAGTTCTTAGGATCAGGCGTTGCAAGTTTCAGGTCAAATGGAGCCATGGAAGTCAGAAAGTCAAGAACTTACTATAAATAGCAGGTGGCTATAAATAGCGGGTCAGGGCAGAGGACTGGCAAAACAGGTTCACAAGGCAAAGAGGGTCAGATGGTGAAATTTTTAGGCAAAACGGAATTGAGGAAGTCAAGGAAATCAGAGACTTACTATAAATAGCAGGTGGCTATAAATAGCAGGTCAGGGCAGAGGATTGGCAAAACAGGTTCACAAGGAATAGAGGGTCATATGGTGAAATTTTCAGGCAAAACGGAGCTATATGGGTCGAAAATCAAGGGACTTTCTAAAAATAGCCAGACTTACTAAAAATAGAATGTGAGATCAAGATCCGGCAAAGGTGTGAAAATTTGTCTAAGTATGGAAAATGAAAGTTCACCCTCTCAAATGCGCCCACCTTGAAGTAAAGGAAGCAAGCCTGAAATATTCTAAGTATGGAAAATAAAAGTAGCCTACCTCATTTGCGCCCAAGGTAAAGTGAAGACCCTCAAAAAGTGCTAAGGCGTGAAATTGGAAGTAAGCTATGTCAAATGCGCCCATGTTGGAGGATGCCTAGAAAAATCTAAGGCATGGAAAGTAAAAATGTGAGCATGAGGTGAGAATGCGCCCTCAAGTAGAAGTGGACTATGTCAAATGCGCCCTTGTGCTAGGAATAGTTGGGCCGAAATTTTTCTAAGTATAAAAATGAAAGTAGCCATGTGTATTTGCGCCGTCAACTTGAAAGGTCAACATGCCAAATGCGCCCTCACCTTGGAAGAATATTGAAAATGTTGGAAAAATATTCTAAGTGTGAAACAGGAAGTCACACATGCCAAAGGCGCCTTCATTTGAAAGCACCACCCTCAAAATGCGCCCACCATGGAGACCTCTTGAAAATCTTGTAAGGCATCCGAAATTTTCTAAGTGGCAAAATGAAAGTAGCCACCTCCATTTGCGCCCTCATCTTGAAGCCCGCCATGCTATTTGCGCCCAAGGGTATTGGAGGCTAAAAAAAACGCCTGAGGCATAAAATGAAAGCTTCCTATATCAAATACGCCCAAGGTTATTGGAGCCTAAAAAAAACGCCTAAGTCATTGAAATGAAAGTTGAGGGTATGAAATGCGCCCACTTCATGAATTGAAAGAAGCCTAGATAAAACGCGCCAAGGTAAGGAAGGGAAATGTTAGAAGTTTCTAAGTGTTGGCGGGTTTCCCCACCACACATGTAATGCGTCCTCATGTGGAAGTAGACATGGTGATATGCACCCAAGGCTAGAAGGTAAGAGAAAAAAAATGTGGAGAAGGCAAGGATAAAATTGCCTAAGGCAAAATTGCTAGGACATGAAAAGATGAAGAAAATAGAAGTGGAAGACCTCAAATGCGCCCAAGGTAGAGTCAAGGAATTTAAAATTTTCTTTAGGCATTTCTTCTAAGGCAAAATGTGAAACACGCCTGGAGGAGGTAATTTTTCTAAGTGCAAGGTGAGTTGTGCCCGTAAGCAGAAGGGAATTTTTTCAGGAAAATCAAGAAAATACTAAGGTAGGAAAAAAGGAGATTACAGGCATGGAATTCCTCCAGAATGAAAATGGAACAAACCTTAGTAATTTTTATTATTTTTCAAAAATAATAAAAATTAAACTTACCCCTTCGTCTAGATACACATGGAAATTATGATTTCCGAGGGGAAATTTCTTCTGGGTATTGGATATTTCTCACTGGGAGATGATTTGAGGTTCTTCCACACCTTGCTCGTGTTGTTTCGGCAGAGATTTCGGCCTGGCACCCGTTTAACAAATTTCCTAAGGCTTCGAGGGAGAAATTTTCTAAGGCATGGAAAAGGAAAGCAGAGTGGGTCAAGTGCATTCAAGCTCAAGACGAGTGGAATTTTATCTAAGTCACCAAGCTCCTAAAATGAAGGTGGGCGAGGCAAGTGAATGAAATTGCTAAGGCAGGAGGATGAAAACAACAAGATGGCATGCGCCCTAGCATAATGGGCCCATGATAAAAGTTTGCTAGAAAATGATGAATTTTATCAGACATCAAGTAGACCTTGGAAGTCAAAACGTGGGAATGAGGTAAGTAAAGTGAATTTAAATTATAAAGTGTTCTGATGCTCTTCTTTTGTTTTGCAGGATAAACGTTGAAGCCAAGGCGTGAGGACTTGATGGAGCTAGACAACGTTGCAACTTGGGAAAGAAGAAATGGCAGTGAAGATTTGGCTAAGACACTAAGAATGTGATGCAAAAGAGGCAAATGAGCCCAAGGCAATGGGCTAAAGAAATATGAAAGTTGCAAGGAAGAGGTGCGTCCTGGAGTCAAAGCAACAGGGGGGCCAAACAGGAGGAATTCTTTGCTCATCACTTTCATATCGACCACGTACTCGCCTCTCCTCCTAACGCAACAAAATTGGCGGACAGACAGTGGGAACATGTTTTTGGATGAGGATCTTCTCGAAGAAGATAGTGGGCATTAATTGCTCGTAGTGGGGAGTGGAGAATCTTTTGTGCATTTATTTCCCCACTCCTCTCAATGGCGGTTTTTAGGGCAAAACCCTAATTAGGGCATATGTGGCTCGATCTGAGCCCTTTATTGTAATTCAATCTAAGCCGTCCGTTGGACTGAGCCAGCTATAAAAGGGGCATCCCCCCTCATTTGTAATCCATTAGAATTAGACTTCAGATCAGAGCTAGAGAGTATTGGAGATAGAAGTTAGAGAGTAGAGCTTAGAAGTTAGCTTAGATTGAGGAGGGAAGAAAACTTTCCTTTGAAAGTTTTGTAAACGGTTGTTGTGAACACTTTTCATAATACAAAGAGTTTCATTGCTTGGTGATTTCTTCTTTGTTATGAGTAGCTAGCGAGGCCATTTCATCTTTCCAATTCAAGATAGATAGAGTAAAATAGACGTTTATTTCATGCAAGTAGTTGTTAGTTGTGGAGTGTGGTGCTTAATTTGAGCAAGTCTTCTCTCGTCCATACCACTAGCGGACTTGCTGACGGTTAGTTCGCCTTGCGTGGTCAACTGGAGTAATAGCACTTAACTTCGATTGTGGGTCATATGTCCATATGCATCGTTGTGATGGTATGAACATGTTGTGTCATGGTTTGAATATTTCTCTCATCCTTTGAAGATTGCACCAACTTTGTGGAAGTTGTCCGAAGGGAGGCAAAGCGGAGTTTGGTTTGAAGATTGTCCGAATTGATCTTCACATTCCACCCTTTAGAAGTAGATTGTAGAATTCCTATCCTTATTCCCTTTAAATTCAGCCTTTTCCGGGTCAGTCCAGATACCAGAACAATATTGTCAAATCTTTCATGTCCTAATTGCTTCACAAAATCGAACAACTACGTAAGTCCCCTTGGAATAATCCAGCAAAACACATCAACCAACTGAGTCTATTCGCAATAAAAGGAAGCTTGGAGTTGAACGCATGAACTTTCACGCAATCTTAGCATGCGGAATACTTTGATCAAGAGAGAATAGAGTGACCGTTGGACAACTTTATTCTGTGTTGATGTTGTAACATCCCTGAATAATCAGATTTTTAAAGTTCTTATATTAATGTTAATTATTTTGTACTTGCAAGTTGATGACCTCCTGAGGAGAGCTGTCCAAACAAGCACAAATGAAGTTCGCCAATAAGGGGCTGCAGTGGAAGTCCAAAATCAATTCAAAAGGGAAGAATATTATAGACACCAACCTCAGACACATCGACCTCAAGGAATTTAAAAGAAGGATGTACAGGCACGATGGATTCTTGCCGACAACTACCGCCAAAAGAATGATGAGGAATGGAATTGTTCAAGTTGCCCGATTCCCACCTGCAGTTGAATGTGCTGAATTGATAGTAGAATGCGCCCTTCGCTATAATGCACAAGATAGGCAAATTGTTGCGCCTAACGGAAGGATATTGGCCCACCTTGGAGAGTTCACCATACAAGAAGCCTTTGGCATCCCCACATATCACAAGACTGCTTACAAAACGAAGGAGGATGCGAAGAAATTATATGATGAAAAGCTTGACCTCTGTGTCACCAATATTAATAAGTTATGGTTGGAGAAACCAAGAGCTTCTGCCAAGAAGATGCCTAAAAAGTTGTTGCGCACAGACTTCAAAGAGGATTACAGAGATATCATTGTCCCGTTGAACAAAATAGTTGGCAACCCTCAGGGCACGCCTTTCGACACTTGGATGTACTATTTTATCGAGGACATCACTGAGGGGGTAAAAATGTTCAATTGGTCTCACATGATAAGCAATAGTCTCCACGAGCAGCTGGTGAACCTTGAGAAGACCAAGATGGTCTATATGAGCTCCTACATTGACTCACGAAGCCAAGAGTTTGATCGACAAATATGGGTCTTGGTTCATCTAGTATCCAAGATACACGTACATCAGGATCCAAGGATTCGCTGGGAATCCATACAAATTGCCTATCTTTCCTACTAACAAGATGGTCCTGTTTGAGGTATTGAGACAGTTGGAGAAGTATCGGAGCTTCTAGAGAACAAAACAGAAGGTGGCAATCACCTTCCGCTTTTTTATAGGGAACATGCTGGAAACATGTCTATCGGCACAGGTAGCTGAGAGTGCCAGATTGGAGATACAACGATACCCATTCACTATCTATCAGTCTAGAGATAAATGCGACCCACACCATCATATCAAGACTGTGGATGGGAGAAAGTACAAACATTGTGTCGAATTGGAGAACTTCTAGGCAGACATCATAGACGAATAGGAGGTTAGACGAAGATTGTGGTCCAGACTGCTGGTTAGCTTGATCAAGGCAACTGAACTTTGCCGAGTGCTTGATCAGCTCGAGGATGATGGAAAGCAAGTACAACTGTGCTTTGACGAGAGCTTGCCCTTGCCTGTTGTAAGATGGTTAGAACCTGAGCATGCGGATTTGAACACCTTGATGAGACCAGTCACCAAGTACTCTCATTTCGCTTAACAATGATAGGTTAAGCGAAATGGAATTTTACTCTTCAAATGCGGAAGCATCCCATGGCGTGGAGTTGATGGATGCCACTACTTCCAGGAAGAGGAAAGAGGTAACTGTGGACAAGGAGCCTGTTTAGAAACAAGCAAGGATAGAGCCTTCGCGTTTTGCCATGTCTAGAAACATTGACGAAATACTGGCCACCCTTGATGATTCGTTGGCCAACATTGGGAACCCTTCCTCGATTCCTGAGGAAAATATGGAGCCTCAGCTAAATGATGATGAGCCGCCATCCCCTACAAGCACGGAAATACTTGGATCAGATGATGAGATGGGCACCCAAAATGATGATTTTCAGGAAGGAATGATTTCAGCCATTCGAGGAATTTTGGACGCTCCAAACAGAGAAAGTGTACCTGAGGAGGATGGCAAATAGCATCTTACAATCCCTGACTGGTTGAAAGAGAGAATGAAAATACAAGTACCAGTTGAAGTGCAGGAAGAGGATGATGCTGCAGACTTCTTAGCCAGACTCGAACAAGTTTCAGTCAAGAAGCCGGCTAAGAAGTTCTCCACTATACAAAAGGATGAAGCCGACAATCGATCTGTACGAATTGCAGTGCCAACGGTGGACAAGTCACGGGAAGTTATAGCTCCATATGAATATGCTATCACCACCATTGACTTATTGTCATGTCCCCAAAATTATGACACAAAAAAATCTAACATCGAAATACGAAGGAATAAATAGATTACATTTTAAAACGGTAGCAAATTAATATTTTTAATTATCATAAAAATAACGTTATAATTATAATACGAACATCCTAATGTGAAACAAAATATTTAACATTAATAATCATAAGTATTATAATAATAAAAATAATATTCATAAGAATATAATCAACATCATTATCGTAACAAATATATATATATATATATCTATTGCAATTATCTTGACTCATAAATACTATTTATTATAAGAATCATCAAATATTATTTATTTCAAAGTATCATGATAATAAAAATAAAAATAATAAGTAAAGACTATGAGTAATAAACTCATCATAACTATTATTGACACGAATATAATCAACATCATTATTGTAACAAATATATATATATATATATCTATTGCAATTATCTTGACTCATAAATACTATTTATTATAAGAATCATCAAATATTATTTATTTCAAAGTATCATGATAATAAAAATAAAAATAATAAGTAAAGACTATGAGTAATAAACTCATCATAACTATTATTGACACCACATAAAACAAAGATTCCTAAGAACATAATAATTGTTAATGAGACGAAAAAATCATGTCGGGCTCCAACGGGCATTTGCCTTCTGTGGCTGCAGAGAAGGTTTTGCTGGTTTTGCTGTCCCAGACCAAGGTTTCGCAGGGGAAGCTTGGTCTCTTTGAAACAAAAGGAGCATTCAATAACAGTGGAGGCTTTGGCGGCGTTGGTGATGAGAAAGGAGATCTGCGCAGGAAGGTTGTGAGATTCGATGGAGGCCCAACCACAGAGAACAAAGAACAGATGCAGGGGCATCCGAATCTGGCGGAGGTGGGAAGGATCGGTGTGGGCAAGGAGCCTTTAGAGCCCAGATCAGAGGGGAGATCGAGCCAAAACAAGAGCTTCGGGGAGGTGAAAGGAGGGGCTCGTGTTTCCCATCCAATTTCGAAATCTATCACGATGGATTTAGCTGGGTAGCTGGAGCAAGAAGTCATCAGTAATGAAAAGGTTTTCTCTGGGTTGGGGCTGATTGGAAGGTTTAGGGGGTTCTGGCCAGGATTGAATGACCTTCACCAATGGATCTCAAAATTTTGGAAACCTCTTCTAGATGGGTATGTTTAGATCTATCCAATGTCCAAAGGGTTTTTATTGTTGTTTTTGAAAAAGAAATGGACAGGAAGAAGATCCTTTGTGATTTTCATTGCGACTGGAATGATAAACACATTTTGATGTTAAAACCATGGCATTCGGGTTTCAACCCGGCCACTGAAACTTTTGAGAGTATTCCCTTTTGGGTGAGACTTCCCAATCTGCCTTTGCAATTTTGGTTTGATTCTTGTCTGGAAGCTATTGGAAACTCTTTAGGGAACTTTTTAATGGTGGATGAGGATTCTTCAAATCTTCTACATTCGACTTATGCAAGAATCTTGGTTGAAATGAATGTGTCCAAGGTGCCTCCGGAGGAGATTCGGCTGAAGTATTCGAAGGGGTGTGGGTGCAGCCTTTGGACTATGAAGGGATACCGTTTAGGTGTAGAATATGTGACCAGACGGGCCATATGGCAGCTGAATGTGCAAAAATCCGAACCAAAAAACCTGCTTCTTGGTGGAAAGGTGCCTTTGCCCAACACTACACGGTGGAGAATCGGGGGGACAAACAAGTGAGCCCACAACCTATACACACTGTGGAGGAGAATTAGGCAAGTGTAGGAGAAGCACCTCTGATAAGAGAGGCCCCAAGGCAGGATGGGAAGACTCCAGGATAGGAGGTTAGAAAGAAGGAGACACAACAGGGGAGAGTGATCCCAATACAAGAGGAAACGGTGGTAGAGAAGGGTTATTTAGAAAAAACCAAAAATGGGGTTGCAAATCTTGAATTTAGAGAAAAGAAAGGTGAGATGAGATCACAGGAGTTAAAGGTCGGAGCATGGATGGCTGTTCAACAGCTTCAACAAGCAAGTTGCAGTGAGGTAGGAGCCTGGAGGAGTCCACGCGAACCTCTACTGGACTGACAATGGGAGGCAGCAACGGTGGAGGACGTGTTGACGTGCTTTTTATGACGACATCAACACAGAATAAAAATGCCCAACGGTCATTCTATTCTCTCTTGATCAAAGTATCCTACATGCTAAGATTGTGTGAAAGTTCATGCGTTCAACTCCAAGGTTCCTTTAACGCGAATAGACTCAGTTGGCTAATGTGAATATGCTGGGTATTCAAGGGGACTTACGTAGTTGTTCGATTTTGTGAAGCAGTTAAGACATGAATGATTTGACAATATTGCTCTGACTCCTAAATTAACCGGGAAATACTGAATTAAAAAGGGATAGGGATAGGAATTCTACAAATCTACTTCTAAAGGGGGTGGAATGTGAGGATTAGCTTCAACAATCTTCAAACTGAACTTTGTTTCGCCTCCTCGTCGGACAACTTTGACAAAGTAGGTGCAATCTTCAAAGGATAAATAAGATATTCAAATTATGACTCAACATGTGTACCCCATCACAACGATGCAAGTGAACATGTACAAATCACAATCGAAGTTAAGTACTGAAATTCCAGTTGACCACGCAGGGCAGACTTACCATCAGCAAGCCCGCTAGTGGTATGGATAGAGGAAGACTTGTCCAAACTAAACACCACACTCCACAATTAACGACTACTTGCATGAATTAAAAGTCTATTTTACTCTATCTACTTGAATTGGAAAGGTGAACAAGCCTTGCTAGCTACTCACAATAGAAGATAAAACCACCAAACAATGATAAATCTTTATATTATGAGTGTTCACAACAACTTCTTACAAAGTCCTCAATGGGAAAACTTCCTTTCCTCCTCAATCTAAGCTAACTTCTAAGCTAAATGCTATATGCCTTCTATTCTCTAGCTCAACTCTATCTTTGATTCAATTCTAGTTCTAATTAATTTACAAATGAGGGGGGATGCCCCTTTTATAGTTAGCCCATTTCAGCGAACGACTTAGATTCAATTACAATAAAGGGCTCAGATCGAGCCACCTATGCCCTGATTAGGGTTTCCGCCCTAAAAACCGCCACTGAGGGGAGTGGGGTAATAAATGAACAAAAGATTCTCCACTCCCCACTACGAGCAATTAATGCCCACTATCTTCTTCCAGAAGATCCTCATCAAGCAGAGCGTTCCCACTGTCCTGTTCTCGAACTGCAAACTCGATTAGCCGGGCCAATACCGCCTCAACCTCCTGAACCGAAATTGGTGGAATATGGTTGAGCTGAAATTCCAAGACCGCTACCGTTTGTCCGTGCCGGGTGTAAGACTTCCTCCATGCCACCAAGGCGTCCTGGGTATTCTGGATTATACTGGAGAAAGTGGAGACATTCTCAAAGTCATCTTGGACAAGCGACCTCGCAGCTGAGAAGAATGGAGCCAATTTGTCTCTCAAGCCATCAATAGTTATTTCCTTTGGGGCCAACCTCCTAGCAAATATGGCCTCCAGTGTATTAAGGACTCCCTCCACGATGTTGCCCATTGCCTTCCTGGTTCTGGCCGAATCTGCCGTTGCTGCATCGTGAAACCCATGGTTTGTGACCACTGAGGAGTACCAACTGGTGAAGTCATACCTGTCGCCCTCCTGAATTACACCTCCATCCACCAAAGTTTGTAGAGGTATATTCATCAAAGCCCCTAAACGAAGAACAGTCTTCGTCCGATAGATGCGGGTATCGCCCCAGGCTTGATCTACCATATCCATGCGCGTCAAAATATTTGAGGCCTGTCGATAAGCATTGGCGAGGTCCTCCATAAATTTCTCTGTATCAGCCCGAACATGGCTGACCCATTTGTCTGCCTCCGTCTCCATCTTCTTTAAGTCCTCCAAGCCAATAACTGACTCCCTCGGAAGGTCAGGTGGGAGTTCTACTGCTGGGTCTGCCTGTTCACTTGGACGCGCTAGACTTTGCACATATCCAATCAAGGTTTTGTGCTCCTTCTTTAACTTCTTATATTTCCCTTCTGTTCTGAGCAACTGGTCCTTCAGCGCCTGATAGGAGTTATCAAACTCCTCGACAATTTGGGCTCCTGTAGGACGACGCAACTCTACGGTGGTGATCACATAGTTTTCAGGCCTCTCCTCGGCTTGATCATACTCCTCCCTCGGGACAGCAACTTGGAGTGTGCGAGAGCCTGACTCGTCAGTCGAAATCTTCGAGAATTTTCTGGCTCTCTTCTTCTCTGGCGGTGCACTAATTCTTTTGAGGAATTCCTCCATCTCAATGGTTGGATCCGTATCATCCTCAAGCTCTCTTCTCATTCTCTCCGTGAGCCAATCCGGCACTGTCTGTTGTGGATTGCAAATGACGAGGGGCTGCTCTTCTGTTGTCTCCACCTCGTGTACTTCTTCTCTTTTTGCACTGTTCTGCTCGGGCTCATCATCTTCCATGAGCTGCGTATCTCCTGACCCTTGGGTCCCCTGCTCTGTGCTTTCCTCTTCCTCTAATGTCATGTCCAACATCTGCTGGAAACGAGTGTCAGCCACTGTTTCCTCTTCTTCCTCTTGTCGGCCAGCCCTGGATGCACTGACACTTATACTATTTGATTCTCGGATGTTGGGCTGATCAACCTCCTCTAGTTCTTGCTCTCCATCCAACCTTGCCCTCTGATCGACAAATAGTGAGATTTCCCTCAAACTTGAAGATTGAGTTTGCGAGTGTGCAGGTGATGCTTGTTCCATCCTCAACGGTATCGGCTGGGTCGACGTTTCCTCTCGTGCCTTTGCAGCTTGGGCAATCTGTTTTCCTTTTCTCACTGTTAAGGGCCTTCGATCACCCATCAAGTCATAAGTAAGGGCGATTGATCTGCTCTTAAGTCTGCATACATGTCTATCGACCCAAGCCCTTGTGAAAGTGAACACTGGAATAGAGAGCGTGTCCAAGTCCATGATTTCTGGCTCGGACCAATCAGGTGGTGGGACCGGAGTATCTTTGATTGAACCATAGTCGGGCTGTATAACGTTGACATCCTCTTCCACCTGGTCGGGAATTGGGATGATCTCACATTCCCTGATCAACTTGAGGGGAAGTGTAGAAAACATCCTTTTCCTTACTTCAACCTCATCAACAACATTTGGGCCTTGTGTCGATACTCAACGTTCTGTATCATTCGATGTTTCTGTAAGGATCGAAATCTTGTCTGCCTGTGTGATACGATAGATGATAGAATTGCAACTCATCCTTTGCCTGCAAGGAGGGACACACCTCAGTGGAATTTCCCATGGCAATAGGAAAGTCAAGTCCACCCTTCTTTTTATGAATCTTATCATAGGCGATCAATTGCCTAGATATTTCTAGCATTATAATGTGATCGGTGGGGTACCTCGGTAGCCGATATGGATACAAAGTGAATCCCTGCAGCCTAATGTAAGTGAATTTCGGAAATTGGATGAGCCAATATCCGTATTCCTCTATCAATGCTTGTGCCTCTTTGGATATTCTTTGTTGCGTTCTCCGCTGAAGGGTCCTCGTGATGTGCATTGTGAATGCATCATTAGCTCGTTTGTAACTGGCAGGGTTAGTTAGATGCAACTGCGTGCAGGCCTCATGGATTTTTGAATTGGTCAGGGGCACTGCCAATTGGTTCCTTGTATGTAATCCCTCGGTACTTGGTCATTCTTGGCAGCATATATATCACATACGAGCTCATGTAAAAGGTTTTCGTCCCCCTCAGGTTCCTGAACTGTTCATCTATGTTATCACTGATCATTCTTGCCCAGTCGACACACTCCTTCCCCTCCAAGATGATCTCGATGGAGTAGAACATCCAAGGCTCGAAGAAGTAGGCCTCTGCACTCCCATTTATCCGAGTCGCAGTATTCCTGTTTCACATCTTCGGCAATTATCTGCTTTGGGAGTTTAGTGCGAGGTGGCTTTGGCTTCTGCATCCAGATTCTGTTGATGACCGCAGCAACCCTCTCGAAGGAGGTGGAGTACATTTTATCCGCCCTCTCCTTTGATCTGTACAGCATCTTTTCAGAAGTAGGAATCCCAAATGCCTCTTCGATGGCATCTGGCGTGAAGTTGGCAAGCAATTTGCCATCTAGAGAGACAATAATTCTACACTCCGGTTTGTAGTAGTTCGCACACTCCATGATTAGCTCCGGGCACTGAATTGTTGGTGGAAAATCGGCGGCTGCATAGATACCACTCTTCATGATGTTATGTGTCGTGACTGACGGTTGATGGCCTCCCAGTCCGTACATCCTAGATTTGAGTGCATTTAGATTAAACGACCCGAGGTTGGTGTCACTTAATCCTGCCAACTCTGAAACAATTGCCGATTTGGGAAGAAATGACTTGGCGAGCCTTTTGATCATTGCCTGCCGGGATGAGTTTGCTTTGCTCGTTTCAGTGTTTGCAACTCTGCCTGTAGCTCTGCTTGTTCCTGCAACATCTTTTGCTCCGGCCATCTCAAACTATATAAGAACTCTGAGCTTTAGAAAGAAGCCTTCAGCAACTTTACTTCCGACTGGTGAAGAAAATTTGCAGCACACCAACAACTTTCAGCAATGTAGCTAATTTTCCAACACAAGATAAATCAAACTTTTGACCACACTTCGTCAACTTCAGCAATTTGGAGAATGAAGAAATAAAGAGATTGCTGCAATTTCTTCTCAACTCCAACAACAACTAGCTTTCAACAGCTCGAATAAATTAAATCTGCAGCAACTTCGAAAATCTCTGCAACTTGAGAAATAAATCCTCCAGTAATTTCGCACTTTCAGCAACTCAACACTTCGAAATAAAAATAGAACTCTCAAAGGACTTCTCTTCTCAGCAATCTCAAAAATATTTCAATCTCTCAAGAACTTCTTCAGCAACTCTCAACTTCGAAAAATGTGAGAAGAAATGAGAGGAGAGACTGCTTAAATAATTCTTCTCGAAGAATCTTGCCAATTAGTGCTGGGGTTATTTTTAGCACCTTCATCAATTCTCCACTCTCTCCGTTTGGCATCTTCCATTTTAGGCGCAGTAGTGGGCTAGTCGTCAGCCACTCATTATGGCAGTTGCCATTAATGAAGATTCTTTCCTTGTAAAAATTTGAATTTTTCCTTCTAGTCTGCCAGTTAACTGTTGGTGATTAAACAACTCGCGAGAAAATCACTCTGATTTGTTTGAGAACTCCATTTTAAAATTCTCGCAGTGTTTAATTAAATTCAACTCGAAAAATTCGTGAGAGTTGTAAATTTATTTCCAATCTGCTAAAATGTCTACCATTTAAATCCTCAATTTCATGAAATTTGCCTTAGACATTTTAAATTTTCTCTTTTAAAATAATTCAACCCGCTGATAGAAATCACTTGCTCGCTCAGATTAATCCACCCTCTGAGATTTAATTTCCCTTAGGAAAATAATCTAGTCAAAACGAATTTCCTCTGAAAATACTAAAATTAATTTTTTTGACTCTGTCAACCCATGGGTGCCTTTTAAACGGGTTCATTTAATTTAATTTTTTTTGACCCATGGAAAAGTATATCAGTTGCTTCCGCCTTGGAAATAAAATTTCACCACTTTATTAATCTCCATGCTTGCCTTAGGAAAAATAAACTTCGAGCTCACCCACATTCAAGGCATATTTTCTTCTCATTCACTTTTTTAAATTCCCATGCCTTAGGAATTTCTCCACTTCACACACTTAGTAGCGAATTTAAATCCTCACCCCCTTAGGCGTATATTTTTCTGATGAAATATTTATTTCATTTAGAAAAATTTCTTCACTTTACCTCGCGCACTTGACCCCTTGGCACTTTATTTTGGCTGGGTTGCTTTTGTTCTGGGGCGCATTTGCTACCATGTGCTTTTATTTTCTAACACTTAGAAAATTTCTGAGGACCCTACTTCCACAAGGGTGCATTTTCATGTCTCTACTTTCATTTTTGTGCCTTAGGCGTTTTAATGCTTACTTATCATTTCCCCTTTGGCGCATTTTGGAGGGTGAACTTTCATTTTGCCTTGGACGTTTTAAAAGCCTTCACTCATCCTTGACTTGGGCGCGAATACCACCTCCAGCTTTTGTTTCCATGCCTTAGAAATTTTTATCCTTTCTTCTCCTTGAAGGCGCATTCAACATAGTCCACTTTCATTTTGTGCCTTAGAAATTTCCAAGTTTCTCATTCCTCCTGGGGCGCAAATGGCATATGCTACTCACATTTCGTGCCTTAGGCGTTTTAAGTCTCCAGCAACCTTGGGCGCATTTGATACCTTCAGCATTCGTCTTTTGCCTTAGAAATATTTCGGATTGCTCTCACAATGCTGGGCGCATTTGAGAGGGTGAACTTTCATTTTCCATACTTAGGCGTTTTTTTGCCTTCTTTGCTTTAACTTGGGCGCATTTCCACCCATCCATTTCTATTTCCAATGCCTTAGTGACTTTTGAACATCAAGCCTAGCTTGGGCGCATTTTATAGGGTCCTCTCCACGTTTCCACACTTAGAAAATTTTGATCTTCCCATCACCACCTTGGGCGCATTTGACTAGGCATACTTTTATTCTTGTGCCTTAGGCATTTTTGATGGCGCATTTACATGTGGGCGCATTTGGAGGGGGAAGCTCTCATGTGAGGGCGCAATTGAGAGGGTGAACTTTCGTTTTATACTTAGCCGCCTTTTCCCTATCCTCTTCTTCCTTAGGCGCATATTGATGGAGGAGCTTTCATATGAGGGCGCATTTAGGGGTGGCTACTTCTGCTTTTGCCTTAGAATATTTTCTAAGTCACTTCACAAGTTTGGGCGCATTTACCATGGGCTACTTCCATTTGAACACTTAGAAACTTTTTGACTTGCTTCGTTTACTTCAAGGTGGGCGCATTTGAGAGGGTGTGCTCTCACTTTTGACTTAGACAAATTTTGAAGTGGCCTCAAGGTGATGGGCGCATTTACAAGGTGGAGCTTTTGTTTTTCATACGTAGCGAAATTTCTAGTTTCATCCTTGAGGTGGGCGTACTTAGGGGGTCTAGCTTCCATTTCTCCATACTTACTAAAATTTCCATGCCTCTACCGGATCTTGATCTCACATTCTATTTTTAGTAAGTCTTTGCTTTTCTGACTTGCATGGCTCCGTTTGGCATGAAAATTTCACCATATGACCCTCTTTGCTTGGTGAACTTGCTTTCGCCCGTTCGACATGTCAGCTTGCTATTTATAACCACCTGCTATTTATAGTAAGCCCTTGATTTCCTTGACTTCCTCAATTCTGTTTTGCCTGAAAATTTCACCATCTGATCTTCTTCGCCTTGTGAACTTGTTTTGCTAGTTCTCTGCCTTGACCTGCTATTTATAGCCACCTGCTATTTATAGTAAGTTCTTGACTTTCTGACTTAAGTAGCTCCGTTTGACTTGAAACTTGCTATGCTCGATCCCAATAACTTGAGTGTCGTGCTCATGCCAACCTTGGGTGTAGACCTGCTATTTATAGCTGTGCCCTGACTTACTAAAAATAGTAAGTTCTCCGATTCCGCTCAAATTTTGCCAGCATGTACCTTGAAGTATGCTGATGTTGGTGAGGTACTTCATTTTGACTATTTCTGGATTTCACCCCCTATAAAAGTGGAAACCCTAATTTGACTTGCATGTCTCCCGAACGGTCTCCGTTTGACTTTGTTTCTTCTGCATGCCGCTCTGTATGCTTAACTGAAGTGTTGGGTGGCTGGGGTGAAACTGCTATTTATAGAAACTTCTTGAAAAGTGACTCATCCACTGCTGGATGATTTTGCATGTCATATTGCCTGTGGGATCTCAAGAAACCCAGAAAAACCCAGAAAACTGGTCAACATGCGGGCACCGGCTAAAAATAGTAAGCTCTCGAAACTTGATCTTCTCCGCTTGCATGTCACACTGTTGCGAAGCTCTTGAAAAATCCAGAAGGAATATCCAGACATGCGTTAGAGAACTCTGCATGCAAACCCTAAAAATAGCCTCCGAAGGCTGAACTCTGAAAGTGGTCGTCTCGGTTTGCATGTTATATCGTTGCGAAGGTTTCGAGAAACCCATAAGTAATCTCTGGACATGCAATGAAAAATCACATGCGCAAACCCTGAAAATGGCTCTTGAAGCTTGAACCGCCAAAAATGGCAGGTTGCTTGATCTGGCTCAAAATCTACGTGCAAGCAGCTTGATGTGTTCTGAATGTGTCGAAGCTGACAGAATTCCAGAATCCTGCTGAAACAGTCCCTGATTGAGTACTTACTATAAATAGTAAGTTGTCAGAATTCGATAAAAATTCAATGGGATTTTGCTAGAAGCCTTGTGATTGCTGTACTAAGCTCAGATTTCAATTTGATAACCTGGTTTGACCTTAAAAAGCCTGAGGGATAGAAAACCCCAATTGCGCAGACTTAATCAACATTTTAACCTGGGTCAAACGATGGGACATCCCCGAAAGGACGAAAGACCAGAGAGAGAGACGCAAAACCAAAAGACCAGAATGCAGCAAAAAAAGGGGGTCCCCATTTGAATGGGGTGATGTGTGAAAAAAGGTCACAACAGGACGGGTGGCAAACAATAGTGGGAAAGAAATCAAAAAAGGTGAAAAAGAAAGCATTTGCAATGGTTCTGCGCTCTCAATCTAAAGGAAGATTTAAAACAGTTTCAAGCTCTTGATTAGTTTTAAGATCTTTGAGGATGTTGGGCTGAAGTTTATTAACATGTAATTATGTTTTTTCTTATGGCTGGTTGGGTTTATGCTGATGTTCGGGGGGTGTCTCGATGTCATCATGGTTTTTGCTTGGGTGTGAAAGGTCCTTCCTTGCAGTTGTACTGGATTTGTTTTTGTAATCTTTTCAAATTTATATCAATAAAAATAATATATCCTTTTACTGATAAAAAAAAAAAATTGTTAATGAGACAAAACATGAGCAGCGACCCTTAGGAAAGACATAATAATTATTAAACATAAGTAGTGAGCAAATGGTTAGTAGGAGAAGCGGCTGCATAAGAAAAGACCCACCACTTTGAGAGGGTGCAGCAATACCAACAGAAATATTGAAGAGTTGTATCCTTGAGGGGTTCGGGTCAGATATATATGACAAGGCATCGAATAAGGGGAAGGATCAGGCATATA
This sequence comes from Sequoiadendron giganteum, assembly GCA_007115665.2. Taxonomy (NCBI): domain Eukaryota; kingdom Viridiplantae; phylum Streptophyta; class Pinopsida; order Cupressales; family Cupressaceae; genus Sequoiadendron; species Sequoiadendron giganteum. The sequence goes on along the minus strand of VCHN02000014.1, from coordinate 66,003,211 downwards.
AGAAATAGAGAATAGAATGGAAAAATAAATAAATCTGAAATATATTTTTGAGAAAAAAGAGAGGTAAAGGCAGAAACATGAACAGAAAGTAAGAACAGAAATAAAATAAATAACTCAGAGATAGCAGCAAATATATTAGTATACCATTATCTGAGGAATAGGAATATGGAATGAAGGAAAATACGTAAGAAAGGAAAGAGAATATATTTTGTCAGGGAATTATATTCTCTAAAATCTGACCACAAACAGAGGTAAGTGTTATTAACTATTAATATAGGAAATAAGAATTATTAGTTATAGTTATGAATTTAGTTATTAATAAGGATCAATATATATTAGTAATTTAAATAATAGTTGAAGCTTTATAAGTATATTTAAATATATTATGATTAATATATTTAACTATATTACGGTTGATAAATATCTAAATAAGGACATTTGATAAGTACATTAGGCATGTGGATAACAAACATTAATATATATATATACGATTGTGCAATAATTATGCTTGCAGCAATTATTGAGCCTTATAAGTAATTACAATCTTAATATAAAAATGAATAAATTAATATTTATTTGTATATGGTCTTATGCTATGATCAATCAATTGAAGGAAGGCGATTAAGGAATAAAGAGACATGGGAAGACAAAACAGGTCCTATATCAGGAGAGGCACCGCAATTCAGGTGAGACTACTCACTTAGCTTTAATATTTAGTTGTCCTCAATCTGACATAACAATGTTGCATGAACCTTGTATGCCCAACTGTTCTATGTATTATTAAAAATAATTGACATGCTTTATTCATTGGAATGCGCATAGTCCCCTTTGATGTGTTGGAACCATGCCTTCTTGATATCGAATTTGGAAATAGACTCATTATACTGGAAATTGGCATTGAACTTAGGCGGACTGTGTAATCTTTTACTAATCAGAGGCCCAATGGTTTATCTTCTATAGATATGGCTTTAATGATGATTAATCTACATTTATATTTGATTTTTGCAAATATTGGACTTGCAGGATGTATTGAATTGCAAAAGAACATAATGAACATGTAGACATGAATATTTCTCAATTTAGTTTTGTATTCTGATATACCTTCATATTGGGACTCAAGGAATTGTTTGATCATATTAAATACTCTTATTAAAGCGTGTAAATACAAATGAAGTAGTAATGACTGCATATCGATTGTCTGAATTGTGTTTGTAATCCCGCCAGGAGAGTAGAGTCGTAACTTAAGTGGTTCGTCTAAAAACCTTATCTAGATTTTGCCTCATAGGCCCAAAGCAAGGGTTGGGTAGTTTGCCCCATAGGCCCATGGGTTGGGCAGTTTGCCCCACAGGCCCATAACAAGGGTTGGGCAGTCTGCCCCACATGCCCATTGCAAGGGTTGGGTCATGGAGGGGTGAGGGTTCCACCTAGGCATTCTGCCCCATAGGCTCGAGATACGGGTTGGGCATTGGACGGTGGTAGATCGTAGGCCCTTAGGGATTCTCCTCTCTTGATGGGTTGAATGACTCTTCTTATGTTTATCAATCTGTATTTATGATTATGTCTGATTTTGGATATCTATATATTAATGCTAACAAGTATGTTGTTAATGTGATGAATATAGATTCCAATCTAGGGTTATTGTATTAAAAGGACATTGTTTTGGAAAGAAGAAACCCTAAACCTAATCAACAAGTAAATTCTATGGCAGATAAACGGATTTTAGGGCAAGTCCGGGTGAGGGACATTACATTTAGGTCCAACCACAAAGGGGCAGGAAGTTGAAGATCTGGACAATTCAGTGTCCACCATCAAGTCGAGGTTGGCAAAGGACGTGGTGAAGAGGAAGGACTGCCAGCAAGAAATTGAGCGCTTGAAAGAGTACATACAACATTTGACCAAGCCGCTTGATCAAGATAACACAACTACTCCCCTTCTCCCGAATTCTTCGTAGGAAGCAGCAAAAGACATAGAGGAAGACAAGGTCTCAGCCAGAGAGGCCAAGGAGTGGATAGTGGTCAAAGGTGCAGAAGCAGATACCTTCCTAGAAAGGTTAACATTGGTCTACGGTCAAGCTACCTCATTGCTTTCCAGATTGACTGCCTTGGCGAAAATGTGGGATGGTCTTCCAAATATGCAGGAGAGAATAATTCCGTGCCTTAGAATTCTCAAAGGGGTCCTGAAGCAGGAACTAATTGAGTGAGGCATCATTGCGGCAGGCGCAACCTACGATTTCCATACGTGGTATTGGCTTTTGACGACACGAGGAGAGGTGTTGGAAAGAGTGAATGTTGGACTTAGAGTGGAGGAGCAGGTTAGAGAGATCCAAAGCAAAATCTTCAACATGGTTGCTGACTTACTAGACAAGGAGTTCATACGGGAGAATGATTTGCAACTAGAAGGTTTGAAGAATAAGGTGCAAGAAGACTTCTTTTCCATCGTAGGGCCAATCTTGAAACAGAATTGGGTCAGAATGGCGAATTTCTCAGCCATCCGGAAGGTCTTTGAGAGGATTGAGCTAGAATGGGAGGACGTCTTTGCTAGGTGCACCGAAAGCATGGATATATTGGAGTTTAGGATCGGTATACTCCCACAGATCACTACGGAAGAGGTTGCCTCTATCGTGTCTAGGTTCATTGAGCACACGACAACTTGAAAGGATAGGGAAGTAATTCCTTGAAAGTAGCTCTGGGCGCCAACTCACTCTTTGTCAACTCATTGTTCAATGATGTTAATTGGGCAACCATAATTAGGGTTTTTTTGTTTTAATCTTGGTCATTGGCTTATTTTAAATCTGGGCCACTCTTTTATTTCTGAAAAACTCTATATAAATTTGTGTACTCTCATTTTCGATTTGTGAAGTGAGTAGTATGAGATTGTTGCGTTATATCATTTCCATTAATAAAAGCTATTGTGCATGATTTGCTTAGAATCACTTTTATTTTCAAGTGTTGTGCAAGGTTACATATTCTCCTTCAACACTTAGGTTAAAGTTAATTTAGCATTTCCATTTGAATGTTTGTTAGTGAATAAAAGATCTGATAGTAGTGGTTGATGAAATCTAGCTCATATTTTTGTTGGATAGATGATTTTTATTCAATGTGCAAAGTTAGCCTGAGCTCTTAAATTGTGGATGTTTAACTTCGTTTTGAATAATTATTAATTCAAACATGAAAATTGTTATCACCTCCATTGAAGATTGCACCCGCTTTGCATAGTTGTCCTAGGGAGGCGAAACAAAGTGTGGTTATTCTAGTTTCATCCAATCATTACCGTCTCTTGAGTTCTTAGGTGTAGTTAAGACTTCTAAACCCTCATCGTTTTGCATTTTTTTGGAAAATCTGAAATACCCAATGGAAAGAGCATTCAATGATAAAAGAGTCTAAGTCCTCGGCTTGTAAACAAATTCTAAAGTAAGTCCCTTTGTGATACCAGCATATCACAACGCCTATTGATCTTATCCATGTGTCATGACCCGACGAAGGAAACCTTGGATTTGCTGTACAATCTTCCTAGCATACGCAGTAACTTTTCAATAGAGGATAGAGTGTCCTTGGGCATTTTGTTTTGTGTTAGGTGAGTATTAAAATGCACACCAACAAAATTGGCGCTAGAAGGAGGGTTTGCGGCACAAAATTGTTTGCTTCGGGGAGGTTTAGGTCTCTGCATGTAGACTGTATTGACAACACCAACACATCTCTCGAAAGTAGAGGCATACATTTTATTAGCTCTATCTTTCATCTTGCATATCATCCTCTTACAAGTGGGAATCCTGAATGCTTCTGCAATAGCATTAGGCGTGAAGCTGGAAAATAACTTGCCATCTGGAGAAACGATAGTCCTTCGTTCAGGTTTGTAACAATTTGCGCATTCCATGATCAACTCCGGACATTGTATTGCTGGTGGAAAACCAACATGCATAGATCCCACTTTTCATTATTTGGTGTGTTGTGATTGATGGCGGATGACCTCCCAACCTGTACATCCTTGCTCTGAGTGCACCCAAATTAAATGAACCAAGGTTGGTGTCATTTAATCCAGCCAACTTCGAAGAAAACTTAGACTCTGGAAGAAATTGCTTGGCGAGCTTGTTGATTACTGCCTGTCGGGATGCACTTGGCTTGCCTGCTTTAACATTTGCAGCTCTGCCTATAGCCCTGCTTGTTCCTGCAACATCTCTTCTTGCATCAACCATTTGCAAAATAGAATAAAATAAGTTAGACTTCAGATTTTAGAAAAATAAAATAACTTCGAGATGGCTGCAACATGGAGTTAGATTCGAAAATAATCTCTCAGCATAAAACTTTTCTAACTCCAAACCTCAGACTTCAAATTCTTCGAGCTTAAAAACTTTCTGCAACGTGACTTTTGGCACTTGAAAGAAATTCGCACCAACTGGCAACTTTCAGCAAGAAAGTAATTTCTTCAGCATAAAATTTCGAAAACTTTACTTCAGCCTCTTGACTTTCAGCACTTAACTCTTAGCATCTAGAAAAAATAATAATCACTTCAGTATGGAATTTTGAAAACTTTACTTCAGCCTCTTGAACTTCAGCACTTTGAAAAATAAAAATCTCCAGCAATGCTTTAGCACTTCGATTCTCACACTTAGAAAATAAATCCTCACCTCAACTTTCAACAACCTCAAAAAATTCGATTCTCTTAGCAATCTCTCAACTTCACAAATAAAGTTCTTCTCACTTCAGCAATTTCTTAACTTCGAATGGTGAGAAGAAGTGAGAAACTTCGTTGCTTAAATAATTTCTCTTAGAGAATCTTGCTAATTTGTGCTGGAGTCATTTTTAGCAAATTCATTAATTCTGCACTCCTCCCACTTAGAAGTTTTCTAATTCCGGTGAAGTAGTGGGCGAGTTGTCAGCAAGTCATCATAGCGTTTTCCATAAATGAAGATTCTTTCCTCTGCAAAATTCAAAATTTTCACTCCAAACTGCCAATTAACTCTCGTTAATTAAATCACTTGCGAGGAAATCACTCTGATTTACTTTTAAAAAATTCCACTTCAATTTCTTGCAACATTTAATTAAATTCAACTCATAAAAATTCATGGGGAAATTAAAATAATTTCCAACCCATTAAAATATCCATCATTTAAATTTTAAATCCATGAATTTGCTTTAGATAATTTAAATCCGCTTTAAAATATTTCACCCAGTTGATTTAAAACCATTTGCTAGATCGTTTCGCCCTTTGAAATTTAATCTCCCTCAGAAAAATAATCCAGACAATTTAGAAAATATTTCCCATTGAAAATATTAAAAATTTCCTTAGAAAAATAATCCACAACTTTGTTAACTCATGGGTGCACTTTGAAGGGGTTCTTTAAATTTTTCACTTGACCTTCGAAAAATATCATTGATGTTCATCTTACCCCTTTGAGATATTTCATCGCCTTGGGTTTTATTTCCATGCCCTAGACCTTTTTTTAACTTATTCACCTTGAGGGCGCATTTTGCATAGTGAGATTTTATTTTGCCTGCCTTGGAAAATTCTCCCCTTCATTACCTAGCTTGGGCAAATTTCATGGGGTTCCCTTTTACTTTCCACGCCTTAGAGTATTTTCCCATCTTTACTCACCTTTAGCTCATGGGCGCATTTGATACTTTCAACTTTTGCTTTTAATGCCTTAGGCGTTTTTTGTTTGGTATCATCTATGATGTGCGCATATGAGGTAGGCTACTTCCATTTTATGACTTAGAAATATTTTCAAGTCATGTTCCTTGCTTGGGCGCATTTAGCTAGGGGAGCCTCCATTCTTCATGCCTTAGCAATTTTTCTTGGCCTCACAAGGTGGGCACATTCTCATGGGTGAGCTTTCATGTTGAGGGTGTAAATGGGACTACTTGCTTCCATTTTTATCACTTAGAAACTTTTGCTATCTTCATGGGTGCATTTATCAACTTGTGCTTTTACTTCCTCATGTCTTAGAAATTCTTCCATAGGCTTTATCACAAGGTGGGCACATTCAAGGTATCCAACTTCAAGCTTCAATGTTTTGAGAACTTCAAACTCATCTCATTTTCCCTAGGGCGCGTTTTGAAGGTGACCCCCTTTCATTTTGTAACTCAGAAATTTTTCAATGCCTTCAGCTATCTTACCAAGGGCGCATTTGAGGGGGGAAGCTTTCATTCTAATACTTAGAAATTTCTCCAACATTCTCTTTCCTTGGGCTTGTTTGATCTCTCTTGCTTTTGTTTTCCCATGCTTTAGAAACCTCTACTTAATTTCTCCATGAAGGGTGCATTCTCATTTTTGCATTTTCGTTTTTGCCTTAGAAAGAAATTTTCAAACACCTCCATTTTTTGCTTGAGGGTGCATTCTAGAGGGTGCACTTTTGTTTCAATGCCTTAGACTATTTTCAAGCCCTCAACACTTGATGTGTGCATTTACATATGCAAGCTTTGATTTCCCACGCCTTAGGGAATTCATTACCTCTTTGTAATGAGCCTAGCTCAACTGATCTCAATTTGCCCCAATTTGTAGCTTTGTAATTTTATCAAACAATTTGATTGCAAAGTTGTGGTTTGCTGGTCTGAGTGTTTCAGTCTGATATAAATGTTTTTTTAGATGATATCCAATGCATAGAATGCTTGCAGATGACTTCTATGATGATTAGACAAGGTCCTAGATGCAATGCAGATTTCTTTTTGTCTTTTCAAATGCAATAGATGAAGTTACATGAGCTAAATATGCAGCTACAGCCTTTAGACATTTTGTCAAACAGTTGGCATACATCCTCTTACACATTGCATATGCATTATATTCAAATAGAGAACTCCCAACTTCAAATATATTATTGATAATGCAATCCTTCTACAATGACGATGAGATGAAATGCCAAGACTCTTGGTTTACATACATATGGTAAAAATGCTTGAATCTGATATAACCTATCACCTACAGCAGTGCCTTCTAAAATGCAATTAAATGTCATGAAATGGCATGAAACAAACAAAGGAACCTATAGCTTGGTGACGCCTTGAATCCCCAAGCAAGCAATATCTTGGGGAATGAAGACCTTATGGAGCCAAAATAATTTTCTGAAGCAGTCGCCCCTGTTCTGATAAGAACGGAGAGATAAAATAATTCTGAATGTTTTCAAGCCTCCAAAGCTCCAAACACAATCAGCAATAACTAAGGAATGAAGTGCCCCAATCTCCAAGAGGAATCGATGTGTAGATGAGCTCCGATGAATAGAAATGTGTCTCCAATGGCGTACCTGTTTTACTTCAGATTTAGCTTCAGAATTTCCTCAATTGAAATCCGACCTCCCCTTCAAATATTTGATGCCAAGAATATCTCCAATGCAAGCTTCGATCTAACCATACAAAGCTGGACCAAAATGACTCAACCTCAAGCAAAATCGTGGCCTTGTGCAGATTATAATTTTCTGATATAAAATCTGATGCAATTCGACCTCCTACTTGCCAAATTATGAAGACCATGAACTACAAAAATGTCACCCCAATCTGCAATAGATTTCCCTAAATTGATGCAACCAAAATTTGGCCAAAGGCCATGAAATTTTGCTTTGAAGAACAAGTAGAAAGTCTGAAGGAACTTTCTCCACTTTGCAATAATTCAAGTGATATTACACACCCTCAAAATTGCTATCAAGAGGAAGTTTTTGTTTCCTATGACAAAGGAGCAATCTGCAGAAACCCTAGGCTCCACAAGATGAAACAACAACAACATCCAAATCTGAATGATTAGAAGCTTAGGAAACCACCCCTCTATTTATTCTTTTTCTCCAGCCCTTCATGAAGCTTCTAGAACAATATTTTATTTAAGTGACTTTATTAAATTAATTAAATATAAAGTTACCTTTTAATTTTAATTTATTTGATAACTTTATAAATAATTAACTTAATAATTTTAATTAAAATAATCAACTAAGTTATCCACAAGAAAAAGTATTAATTTGGACAACTTAATTAATTAAATTAATTAAATCATTTCTACCTCCAAAACGGGGACATTACACTCTTGGGCGCATTTCATATGGGGAGCTTTTGCTAGAGGGCGCATTTGAACCCTTCAACTTCGCATTTGAACCCTTCAACTTCCATTCTGTGCCTTAGAATTTTTTTCAAGGCTTTCACTATCCTCTTCAAGGTGAGGGCGTATTTTGATGTGCAAGCTTTTACTTTTGTGCCTTAGAAACTTTGACGATCTCTCAACACTTGATGGGTGCATTTGAGGGGGATGCTTTTGTTTCCAAACACGTAGAAGATTTTCTATTCCTTGTTCAATTCTTGGGCACATTTAGGGGTAGCTACTTTTATTTTCTTCATTTAGAATTTTTTTTGTGCCATCACCTCAACCTTGGGTGCATTTTGATGTGCTTACTTCCATTTTCCATGCCTTAGCGTATTTCAACGCCTTCATCAATTTCTTCAAGGTGAGAGTGCATTTTACTTGTCAGGCTTCCATTTGAGGGCGCCTTTCACATGTGTTGCTCTTATTCCGTGCCTTAGAAACTTTTTGAGATGGCTCTGTGCAAGGTGGGTGCATTTAGGCATGTCTACCTCCATTTTAAGGGCGCATTCTATACATGCTACTTCCATTTTTGCCTTAGCATGTTTCCTGACACACTCATCCCCTTGGGTGCATTTCACATGGGGAGCTTTGATTTCTCATGCCTTGGAAATTTTGATGTCCTTCAGCCTATCTTCACCTTCTATTTTTAGCAAGTTTTCAATTTCTTGTCTTTTGCAACTTTATTTGGCTTGAAATTTTCACCACGTGGTCTTTGTTGCTTGGTGAACCTATTTACACTTGCCCCAAGTGCTGACCTGCTATTTATAGCCCTGTTTTGGAGGCGACTTACTATTTATAGCCCTGTTTTGGAGGTGACTTACTATAAATAGTAAGTGCTTAGATTGCGCCCAAATTTAACCAGTAGATTGCCTAAAGGATGCTGAACATGATGGGATACCTTCGTTTTTCAAAATTTTGGCTTTTTACCCCTCTTTTTAGGCACCAAAATAGGAAACCCTAATCTGACTTGTATGTGCCTCAAATGGTTTCCGTTTGACTTGACTTTTGCTGCATGTTGCACTGTTTGCTAAACTGAAGTGTCGGGTGGCTGTCTGAGTGATCCTGCTATTTATAGTTAATGCTTGAAAAAGTGATCAACTGGCTGCCGGATGAGTTTGCATGTCACATTGCTCGAGAGATCTCAAAAAACCCAAAAAAACCCAATAAAATGGTCTGTTTGCACGCATTGGCTAAAAATAGTAAGTCCCTAAAAAATGATCAATTTGGCTTGCGTGCCATATCGTTGCGAAGCTCTCGAAAAACCCATAAAGAATATCCTGACATGTATTGAAATTTTTTACTTTGAAACCCTAAAAAAAGGCTCCTGAAGCCCGAACTGCTAAAAATAGCAAGTTGTTCAAACCTATTCAAATTTTGCGTGCAAGCACCTTGAAGTACCTTGAATGTGATGGAGCAGTCAAAATTCCAAAATCCTGATAAAAAGGATTCCTGGTTGAGTACTTACTAAAAATAGTAAGTTGTTAGAACTTGGCGAAAATTCAGTGGGACTTTGCTTGAAGCATTCTGACAACAATGTTAAGCTTAGATGTCAATTAGCCAACTCAATTTGATCTTTAATAAGCTTGAAGAATGAAAACTAAAGCCAAAAGACCAAAATGGAGCAAAAATTAGGGTGTACCCATTTTGAATGGGGTGATGTGTGAAAAGGTCACAACACGTCCACCCATCCATCACTGTGAAAAGGTCACCACACGTCCACCCATCCATCACAATCTTGCATCCTTTTGAATCCCACACTCTTTTCAATGGTGCAGTTTGTTGCTCTAATCAAATTTTTTCTTTATCAATTAGAGTAGTGCAAAGCTTTTCATACATAGGTGGTTTATATCCAGCTGGTGTATTGCTGATTGCTTGGACCGTCTCTGTATAGAAAGGTGATTGAACAACATTAAACGGTATTCCATTCGCATAAGAGAAGCGTGCAATTGTTGCATCAACTGCTTCTCGACCTTGCACATCAAATAATCTGCCAATGGGGTTTGAGCTACCAATGTGTGGCCTCTTGTGAGAGCTTTTTGTTGCTACATCTCTTGAAGACACATCCACCTCTTCCTCTCTATTGATATTCTGATTTTGATTTGCAGCAGTTGCCCTTGTTGTTGAAGCGTGAGAGCTCATATTAGAAACTTTACCATCAACCTTTTCTTGATCCCTCACAGCCTCATATCGTTCCACCTCATTTAGACAAGGATCAACACCTTTTCTAGGTATGTGAAGGAAATGAGCCCTCACTCTCGTGTAAGTACCTTGCCATGACATTGGGCATAATTTACATGAGATCGTGGCTGTTCCACCTGAACCCTTCGGCCCCTTAACACGATCAACATACTTCCACAACGGATACATGCCTTGTCTATTTCCCCCACTCAACATTCTTGATTCAATGATTCAAATTCTACACAAAAACAAAGAAAAAGACATTATGATTAGAGTTTAACACAACAACTATAGAAATAAAAATTTAAAAATTAATAGCTCCACCATTTAACAGCTGTAGCTAAAGTTATGAAAAAGGAAACAGAGAAAATTCAAAAACATGGAAAGTTGAAATGGCTATAGCTAAAGTTAATGAAAAAGGAAACAAAGAAGAACATGTCTTTGAAGAAATTATGAAAATGAATCATGATTATTGATTGCACAATGCACACAACACACTCAACAGAAAAATGAATCAGTAAATCAATGTAAAGTTGGAGAAATTTGCTTGACAATCGGCAAATGAAGACAGTAGGGTATTTGCACATGCCACATTATTATAGTGCAAGCCTATTTTTCATATTGTTTTGTTTAGCATCACTAGTAATCTCCACAAGGGCTGTATGATCTAGAGAATCAAACAAGTTTTACTATTTTATAGAGAATCAAACAAGGGCCTTAGGGCGGTATGATCTTGTGCACATTATTATAGTTCAAGGCCAAGCCTATTTACAAAAAAATCAGATTGTTTTATTTAGCAGCTAGCTGCTAGCACCACCAGTAATCTCGACAAGAGCATTGACCCTGTTTAATATTGTGGAATCTGTTAGATTCCACGATTTTAAACAGGGGCAATGCTCTTGTCGAGATTACTGGTGATGCTATTAGTATTTTTCAGATTGTTTTATTTAGCATCACCAGTAATCTAAACAAGAGCATTGTCTCTTGTTGAGATTATTGGTGATGCTAAATAAAACAATCTAAAAAATAATAAACACTAACAACATTGCCTTTGCACTATAATAATGTGCACAAGATGAAGATATCCAGCCGACAGCTAGGGACATTCAGTGGTTTTGCATTCACCATGGGAGAGTTGGAGATGGTCCAGACGGAGAATGCCCATGGGCCAAGCAAATAGTAAACCAAAAAATAAAATTTTAAAAATACTGTAAGTGTAATACTTATAATATTGCTTACCTTGTTCACTCTTTAGTGCTGTTGGCTCTCCAATCTTAGTGCCGTCGCCTCTCCAATCGTGCTAAATGATGCCTCTTTACTTTTAAAAATCGCGTTTTTAATGTTTTTTCCTTCAAAACGGTGGAGACTTGGCGGGAGATGTGGGAGACTTCATGGGAGACATTGTTTTTTATATCCAGAGACTTGGGAGACGACGGGGCACTTCTTAAAAGCTTCCAGGTGTTTTTTGGTGTCTCAGGGGACTAGTGCGGTACCGGAGATGCGTCTCCGTCTTCGAGACGCATCTTAGGGGGTGGGAGACGCGTCTCTCAGCTACTATGATTAATATTGTTACCTTATATATTTTAAGGGAACCTAGTACCTTAAGGGTTTGTGGGGCACTAATAACTAACAGAGCATGCCAAGAGATGGTTTGTTGTCTTTGGAGTTTTTTGCCACCACTCAATTGCCTCTTCTTCATCCCTTTCTTTATCATATATGCCCTCAATGTAGAACAATTTCTTTCCAACACGTTTATGTGCTTTAGTATATTCTTTATCACAGTTGAAACATAAGCCTTCTTCCCTTTTTCTTCAATTTTTGGAGGGGTCAATCTCGTAGGTTAAATAAATGAGGATGTAGGGGTCCTCCAATCTGCCTTACTAAGGAATTCCTACCTTATATTAAGCAAAAAAAAATCTTCAATTTTCCTTGGCATAATCATTGCTTTGCAACATTCTCCACTCTTAAAGACAGTTTGGAATTAATAAATATAATCCTTGAACATGCCTACCTATTTTACTTTAATTTGGTTAGTTGATTGAAGTAGCTATCCATAAGATTTTCACCATAATGTGTAGAGAGTTCCTTTTAGAAAATAGACCATTTGACCACACATCCCTTCTTTTTCTTCTTTTGACATAGTCAATGATACCAAATGAATTGGTTTGGTTCTGGGTATAAGGATGCCATTGCAACTTTTTGTTGGTTCAATGATCTGCTCCATTTGGCAAAGCCAATTGGTTGGATCCTTACCATCTAACTTCTATATATCCATCTTTGGTGTGAAATTCTTAGTCATAGAATTACTTGGGTAATGCTCCATCTTTAGATATGTTTCAAACCCCAAAGCCTCGTGCCCCTTAAAAGACACATACTCTTCCGAAGGCTTATGGTTTGACTCCATGTGTTGGAAATCTCTAGAACCTGACAAGACACTATTTGTTCAACCATTTCCTTGATATCACTTATCTTAGCGTCTTAGAAATTTGTTGATTGAGAGTGAATTTGATGGAAACACTAATTTTCCAATAACTCACTCCGTTCTCCTCCAAATGACCTGAAATTTGGATTGTATCAAATTTAATTACTTTGATCAATCCTCCAAAAATCAGAAAAAACTTCACTGGTTTGCCACTTTGGGAGTGAGTTTAGTGGAAATCCTAATTTTTCAATAATTACGAATCTGCTCTAAATGACCTCAGATCTGGACTGTAGCAGCTTCAATATGGACTTGAAAAACCCAATAAAAATCAAGGAAAGAATTTCCAATTCGAGAGAGATATGTGCTTCGCAATTTGTCCTTTTGAGCATAAAAAGATGCTTTGATATTTGCCCTTCTAGTGCTGAGATCATGCTTTGATACCACTTGTAATGAAATAACTTACACAAGAAGAATACAATAAGAAATACCTTTTAATACTGAAGAATATTAATCCACTTCGAAGTTGCGAACCTCCAAATATTTCCACTGAGGATACTAAACACTGGTTCCTATATACACAATACTTATACCTTGGCTTCTAACCAAGCCATCTTAGATATGTAAATATAGCCTCTACGATGTCTTATTTACCTAAATAAGATTATAAGAGTATAATATTGTTGGTCATTTTAACTTAATAAAGGGTTAAGGTAACCACAAGCTGACTACTCATAACCCTATGCACTCTATAAGGTTATGGGCTTGGTAAAATATGCATTGGTATGGAGGAGGTGTAAGGATTAACAAAGACTGTGGTCCTCATGTTTTGTCTTCCTGGCAAGAACATGCACATGGTCTGTGGTGTGGTACTAAATACTCACTATAGAAAAATTGTCACAAGTCCATTATCTCCTTCATTCATCAAATGGCAACAACTCTCCCAAATCTTAGAAATGCCTTAATAAAATTAAAGGTGTCTTTTGAAAGTTACTGATGTGGTTTTCATACAAGGATTTGGCATCCACCAAATGTTGTTTGAGGAGTGTGATGTCCTCGCTCTAGTCAGTTCTCAGTTCTCAGTGAAGTTAGCCTATCTCTTGGACCCTTGTAGGTTAAAAAGATCTGGTTAGAGGGTCAGTGGCCGTTTTTAGTGGGTATTGTCGTTGCCCATTCCTTCACTCCAGTATTGGTTTCAGTTTAGGCATTTATGGTTCAGTGTTCGCCAGCTTCTGACGGCACGGAGATATATGGAGTTTGGAGGGAGTTATGGATATTTAAGTGATTTATGTTAATTATTTAACTTAACGTTTTATTATAAAGTCAAATTGACTTTATATATATTATATCACTTACATATTTCATAAAGTGATTAAAAATTAAATCACTTAAGGTACAAAAGTGCGCTTAACTTGGTAAAGCAATTATTTAATTGCCAACTATGGAAAAAGTGAATTAAATACATTTTAAATGTATTTTAATAAGCGAAGTCGTACTTTTCTTGAAACTCATGCCTTTTTGGGGGATATAAGGTTTTTTTGGCAAATAAAATTCATTCATGATTATATGAGTTTGCCATTTGGTTTTTCTCCTGTGCTATTCTCTGAGACAAGGGTTTGAGCATTTCTTCCATTGGAGAGTGAGTTCTTCTTCAGTGTTGAGCATTTTTGAGACTGTGAGAGACCAGTCGAATTAGTGCATCTGTGAGGGCTTCATACGAAAGTTCTATTGTGCTTCATTTGAGTTATTTATTGATTATTCAACATTTCAGTGTTTGCAATAAGGAAAAGGGCTTATCTACCCTGGACGCCATTCTTCATCAGATACCTAGCTCTAGACAAGGCCGTACCATAGCATCAGAGGGTTGTATTTTCTCCTTGGGAGGCATGCTTCTCTATTTGAGGCGTGTGAACTTAGAGGCAAAAATGCCTCTCCTTGAGGTTGTTCCTATGTTTCTTCCTTGGCCTCCTTCATTATCAGCAGCATTTCTCCAACTTCTGTGTGGGAGAAAGCAGATCTTGAGCCCCGACAGTGATTTCCTCTAGTTTCAACATTCTTGCTTGCCAAGCTTTGAAATTTCTTATTTAATTATTCTGGAGTCTTTCGGGTATGTAATTTGCTTGCAATGTCATTGTACGTACTACAAATTGATATCTATTACATCTATTGCTCAAAAGATTACTGTATTTCAATTCTGTGTGCATTTATATGCTATCGCCCCTTCTCTTCTGTCTAGAAATCTTCTCTAAAAAACTAAAAAAGAACACAAAAGATAAACAAAAATACAGGGGTTTGAGTTGGGAGCCAGCAGGGCTCATCACAAGGAGCAAATTTCTTGCAGGTATTCCCGAATAGTCAAAGTATATCAAATGCAAACATGTTTTCAATGACAAATATATCCATACGCTATAACCCATGCCAAGAAATCTTCATCAATGCAATTTTAAAAATGTTATGTCAAACCACTTGGGTTATTGTTCATTCTCATATGGATGATCAGTTCATCTGTATGTTTCAAAGACATCCTAACATCTCTTAAAACCCTACTTCACATCTCTAAATCACTCCAATAAAGATCTTCTAGTCAGATTTGCACACAACATTATGTAATCTTTCTTCCAATGCTCATTAATTACAGCCTTGAATAAATCAGTTTTTTTTGAGTGTCTTGGAATACGTAGTTTAACCTGGTTGTTTGGGAAACAAGTAGGTTCAAGTCCCTTTCGAGTTGGCATTAAATAAACTTGGTTCAATATGGCTATTGCTATATGTGTTCTTTTTTATTGCAATGAAGACAGTTTTATTTTGTTCTTTCAAATAATTTCCATTAATACATAAGGCATTTTGTTAAGGTATTTCAAGTTACCCTTTGTATCAAACAGCAAGTGGGAGAAAAATAAATTATGTGGTAACTCTTGAGGACACAGAGGGAAATAAGAATTCCTTGTTGTCATGCATCTCATCTATATTATTCTCTTTTTATAACTTGTGCAGGAAGAAAAAATCAGCATGGTTGCTTGTGGATGGCGTCACACAATTGCAGTTTCAGATTCGGGTAATTTGTACACATATGGTTGGAGTAAGTATGGGCAGCTTGGACACGGTGACTACGAGGATCATCTTGTTCCATGTCGAGTGGAAGCTTTAAGAAATGCTCATATAGCTCAGGTTTGTGACTATGAAACCCATTGTATTTTAACATGCATAGCATCTTTGTTTACATGATGTCCTATTTATATCATCTGTTAACATTGAGTTTTGAAGTATGCTTTTTTAAACTGATAATAATCTTCTTGATATATGTAAATTTAGAATTATTGGATCACAACTAAATTAAAATCAATGCTTTTGTTTCTGTAATTTTAGTGAGTACTTAAGTATGATTAGTTTGTGGATTGACTGTAAATGAGGAGTTAAATGATCCTTTTTTGGGGCATGACGATAGTGCCTTCTTTCTTTTTAAGTTTCTTAAAGTGGAAGAAGTATAACTCTGTTCCAATCTTCCTTAAATGATAGTGTATAGCTATAAACAAATTGAGACTCCTATGGCATAAGAAAGAGATTAAATGTGCTTAGGAAAATTCAAAGAGCTATAAATTATAATAGTTTACATTAGGTCTCAACAAGTAGCCATGAAGGCATTTATAGATCATACCACTAATGTACTGTAAGATCTGCTAATCCACAATCCTTGGGATCAAATTAGGTCTTTGTAGAATTTGGAAACAACATTTAAATTTTGATCTACAAGTAATAGTTTGCATTGCATTTTACCAATGTTAAAATGCTACACAAGCACAGTAGTTTTTCTGGGGGTCATGATGCCTTCCTGATTGCTCCAGATCAGGCTGAACTCTTGAATTTAGGAGAGGCAACTTCCGAATCCTAGAAGTCAGGAGGTGAAAATGTGAATTTGTGTTGTATACATGACAAGATAAATGGTGAGCATATATAAAGACAACACTCAGCCATTGTACCAATGCTTTGTGTTTATACCAATTAGTGTAAATTTTCTCTGTTTTTTGTCATGTATATGATGAACTAACCCACAACTCATCAAGAAAAATCCCTAGGCTTGATATAGATGGCATTTATTTGAAATTAACACCATAGAAAGACTGATATGGTAATACTTACTATGATCACAAACAACGTGAACACGACAAACACAATTTATGTGCATGAATTATTAAACGTATGTGCAAAGTGAACTATACTGATTTATTCTGAATACTTGTTCTGTGATGATCTTCAACAATATAATGATATCTCCATGAATCCTGAAAGAGGGAGAGAAAAGTTAATATTTATAGTTGAAGTTCTTTATATATGCAAGTTTATTTTGTCAAGGGTGCAGTTTGTGAACTATTACATTATTTCACCAACTGATTATAAGAAGTTATAGTGGAAAGAGTCCTGAAGATGAGAAGTCTGGATGCTATTACTTTATATCTTGCTTGTATGAATTATCTTGTGTAATTTGTTTTAGTCAGGTTACATCGTTGGATTCGGAACCTAAACCATAGTGGTGCCTTGTGTATGTCTCTTAGCTCATGTGCATAGCAGTAGCCAAGCTTGAAGCTGTGCAGAAGTGCTATTCTGTTAGATTATCTAGATGTTATACCTGTTGCACACTTTAGTGTTTCGGAATTTGACAGCTTAATTTGTCACTGGTTTGACGTATATGCTTCCCTAAGAGAGTGGATGATCGAATTATATTGGCATAGCCAATTCAGAATATCAAGTACTCCTTTATATTCCTACAGAAAATCCTTAGTAGCCTAGTGAATTACCTAAGTATTTAAGACTAGTCTGATTACTATTCAATGCTTTTGTCCGTATCTGATCCCGTTTTGGCCTCGTTATTGTTGGAGCCTCTAATCAAATGATATATTTATGTCTTAGCTGAGTTTCCTCAAGGTCTTTGGATTTCAAAGGTGTGATTAACTGATTAGATACGATTTTTAGTTCTGTACTTACTTTCTAGTTCCTTTCCTATAGTTTTTTTTTTAAGTGTTTGAAGGAGAAATGGTTTAAAAAACAATTCCAACATAGGTTGATAGGATATGGAATTTGAATTTTTAAATTTAGACCATTGAATATGCTGAAGTTAGTGTGGGGATGACAAGTGTTAAACTGAGAGTGGTGGGTCATGTGGTGAACCTAGTTGGTTTCTATGCAAGTGTCTTTTTACACAACACATGTTTGCACCTTTCAGAATGTATTTCTGGGTGGAGGATATTTGTCCGTCTCAGAATAGTCTATCTACAAAGTTGTGTTGGTATCCCTATGAAACTATTCCTCTAGTCAGATTTGAAGCCTTAAATCAGTTGTATCTTGTCATGTTAATCCCTTATAACTCCCATTTGGATGCCAACCTTTTAAAAAAACATTAACTTTACCTTTTAATATTTATCTCGTCTCCCCCAAGTGCCCTTATAAAATATGTTACTGGGTTCGACGCTTGTAGGGTCGGATCTGGTTTCTGTTCGCACTGGATCTGGGTTCAAGTTCGGGTCCTCTGTGGGTTCGGTTCCTCTATGGGTTTGTACAAAATAGTTTTTAATATAAGGGTTTTAACATTTATTAATGACATTCATAAAAAAAAAGAGCATTTGTGTCAATTAGGTTTCAACTACAATTCAGAATGTATTTCTGGGTGGAGGATATTTGTCCATCTCAGAATAGTCTATCTACAAAGTTGTGTTGGTATCCCTATGAAACTATTCCTCTAGTCAGATTTGAAGCCTTAAATCAGGAGTATCTTGTCATGTTAATCCCTTATAACTCCCATTTGGATGCTAACCTTTTAAAAAAACATTAACTTTACCTTTTAATATCTATCTTATCTCTCGCAAGTGCCCTTCTAAAATATGTTACTGGGTTCGACGCTTGTAGGGTCGGATCTGGGTTCAGTTCGCACCGGATCTGGGTTCAGGTTTGGTTCCTTTGTGGGTTCGGTTCCTCTATGGGTTTGTACATAACAGTTTTTAATTTAAGGGTTTTAACATTTATTAATGACTTTCATTAAAAAAAAGAGCATTTGTGTCAATTAGGTTTCGACTACAATTTGTTTCTTTTCATTTAAAACCATGACTGTGCTCTTTGAATTAAGATTCATTTCATGTTGCCTCTTCATTTGCTTGCTGCCTCTGCCAGGTTGTGCTAAAGAAGTCTCTGATTTTTGTGCAATTTGATTAATATTTTAAAGGGTGATTGCATGAGTTTCAAAGATTTCAGCAAAGACTTATGCTGTTGATTTTATGGTGGTTTTATTGTTTATATGATGCTATGTGATATTGTAATCCGATAGCCAACATAATCACGATATTAGTGCTAATGACAGTGCCACTGGCGCTGCTTGTGAGTCGTCTAGTCTTCCTGCATCATCTAATGTCAATGTTGACAATGATATTGATGATTTAGATAATCCATTTGATGAATAAAAGTGTTGAGCTTGATATTATTGTTATAATATTGAACTTGAAGTTTGTACTATGAATATTTATCATGCATGTTTTAAATGACATTCAAGTTTATGGTGGTTTTGTTGTTTATATGATGTTATGCGATATCCTAGTCCTCCTTATTCATGCTTCTAGGCTGCAATATATGATGTTATGCGATATTCTAATCCTAATTCATGCTTCTAGGCTGTATATATATATTTATTTGATTTTTACATATTTTTTGTACTAACAAACCCACACTGAACCCAAATCCCCAAAAACGTTTTAGCCAAACCCGTGAACTGAACGCCCAAACCTGAACCCGAACCAGTATCAAAACTGGCAACTTAGCTTATAAAGTCACCTTATAATATTCAATAAATGCTTAAGTGAGAACATTAGAAAAAGTGTTATAAGTATTTATTTAAAATCATGTGGTTAATTTATGTATATATATATTTGATTTTTACATATTTTTTGTACTAACAAACCCAAAATGAATCGAAACCCCAAAAAACTTTTTAGCCAAACCCGCGAACCTGAACCCGAACCAGTATCAAAACTGGCAACTTAGCTTATAAAGTCACCTTATAATATTCAATAAATGCTTAAGTGAGAACATTAGAAAAAGTGTTGTAAGTATTTATTTAAAATCACGTGCTTAATTTATGAATAGCCCAATAGAGCATCGGATACCGAATCTGGATGTGCTGGGATGATCTTGAAGGAGAGGTATGATTGAAGCTGGAACGGTAACTTACTATAAATTGACATGGGCTCCAAAAAATGTGAAGCTCAAGCTAGGTGACTGTAAACACTTTTCAAAGCATCACAATGAAACATATTGAAAACCAAGCTCAGAGCTAACCATGAAAAATATGTAGGGACAAAGCTGCAATGGCTCCAAGAGCTGTGGAGTTCCCTAATGAACCACATAGCCTACAAGAACCAGATAGATAGGCTAACAGTTTCGAATTGACTAGGCCTAGAGAGGGGACATTACAATTTCAGAGTATGAGCATTTTGTTTATCTGCACACCTGAGGATGAAAGCCCTTTGGTGTGGTAATTTGGAGGACAAAAATCTGCTTAGTATGCTTATTTGTTTGGAGGATGAAAACCCTCTCAGTTTCTTGATTGGATTAGAGGACGAAAACCCTCTCAATTTCTTGATCGGATTAGAGGACAAACACCCTCTTGTCCTTTAATGTTGATTCCATTTAGGGCTCGCATTGGTGTTGAAAGATTGCAGTTGTTCCAGTTTTAGTTTCATGATTGAATGTTCCAATAAGTTTGAGAATTTCATATTTCATATCAGATTTGGGTGATTTCAGTGCAGTCTATGTTGTTGGGTTTTTGGTGACAATTGTGTTGATATTGTATTAGACTATTAGTAGTACCATTCTTGGTTTAACAATACCACTATGTTGTTTCCTCTTGTCTTGGATGCTGTTTATATTTTGAAAAGGGAACAATACACTATGAGTATTCATGTTTATAAACTTTGGAGTAGCCATACAAGTCCGAATTTGAGAGATTAATGAAAAATTATTGGAATATTGAATCTTTTCTGCTACACACTATTCAAAGGAAAGCAAATGAAGTTTGGGAGAAGTGTTTTAAAAGTCCAGAAAATGAGCTGTAGTTATTAGAAAGATGAACATCTGAATATTGTGTGCTGTACCATCATAGAAGGAAATCACACCATTTTGGAGTTACATTATATTGGTGGCTTTCTGTAATCTTGGGTGGCCAAATGGCCAAACTCAAGTCTTGGCATATTGATTTTAATAATATTTAAATATTAGGGTAAATTTTGGTTGCTGCATTATTGGACTTTCAGTTTGGTTATTAGCATTTGTGGATTTTAGCCATTATAATCAAGATTTCAGTTTGTCTTAATTTTTTTTATGTTATCAGATCAGAACAGTATGTTATCATTTGGAATTATGATGGTTTTATAATTTTGCAAAAAATTAAGAAAATTGTTAAAATACTAGAGAGGGTCATTATAGAATTTCAGACTTTATCATCCTATTACACCTTTTTTCCATTCCTTTGTTTCTTGCAAGCATCAGATATCCCAAAACCTTGATCCCTAGCCTCTTTCTTCCTTGTTGTTTATAAACCTATGGATTTTCACCTGTCGTGCATTGATAACACCAAACCTCGATCCCTCCTCCCACCAGCCATTGCATCTTTCTGATATGTAAACCCTTGAACCCCCGTAGTAGTGGATCGTTTTGGAAGAGGACAAAGTTGAAGAGGAAGGAAAAGAGGAGGGAAGACAAAGAAGAAGACGAAGAGGATGTTGATGAAGAAGAATACAAAGAAGAAGAACACGAGGAAGAAGAGGAAGAAGATGATGAAGAGGAAAACAATGAAGAAGAGGAAGATGACGAAGAAAATGAGGAAGAAGAGGAAGAATAGGAGGAAGAGAAAGAAGAGGAAGAACAAGAGGAAGAGAAAGAAGAGGTAGAAGAAGAAGAGCAATAAGGAAGGACAAAGATAAAATGTGTAATGTCCCCTGTCTAGGCTTAGTCGATTGGATTTAATTTTAATTTAAACACTAAAAAAGGGCACTATATAAATTGGTGCTTGGGGAGACATAAGTTAAAAAATAAAAAAAATTGAAGTTAGTGTTTTTAATGTAGAGTTTAAATGGGAAATATAAGGAGTTAAATAAAAGTAAATATTGAGAATTTCAAGAATTGGTGTGGGACTTATGGAAGAATGAATAAACTGTTTTTGGGCTCATTTTTTCATATGCGTGAATTTTGTTGGTGTTTCAATTCGCGCCTCTAGAATGCGGATTAGAAATGGAAAGCTATGCACAGGTGAATTGCTCTTCAAATTAGGAGGGGAAGCTCCCTCTTTGCTGATGATGCTTGAAAAGAATACTAAACTACTCGCCAATATTTTTATTCTCAGCTAAGAGCACAAGGTTATAAAACTCTTTGCGTTGTAGCTGAGGTTTTCTCTTTTCTAAAACTTCAAACTACAACTAGGCCTACTCTAAAGACGCTTTTTAGAACTCAGGTAAACTCAAAGTTTAAGAATCAAAAGTAAACAAGGAATGATTTGATTAACATAGAAACTTAAGTACACTTTCTCCTAGATAACACCTGAAGACTCATTGTACTTATGAGATGTAAGCTGAAATAAAGATTATGCAAGCAAATACGTAAGACAAAATACTCAAAGAGATTGAGACAGTAGATCAAAGAAATGTAGGCATGAGATTTCCTTCCTTAAGTTTCCAACAACAATTACACTAGAAAAAGATTGAACATAAACTGAACAATGCTTTGCAGCAAAGACATGCCTACAAACTTGCTCTTACACAAAATGAATAGACTCAAAATAACAAAGTTATAGGCAAAAGTAGGCTCAACAATTTGTTATCACAATAATGGTTGAAGAGAAATGGGCAAGGTTGTCCTTATTTATACCAGTGTTCTGTTGTAACCATTTTCACACATCACCCCATTCAAATGGGGACCCCCTAATTTTTGCTCCATTTTGGTCTTTTGGCTTTTCGTCTCTCTCTTTGGTCTTTCGTCCTTTCGGGGATGTCCCATCGTTTGACCTAGTTTGAAATATAGTCTAAGTCTGTGGAATTAGGGTTTTCTGTCATTCAGGCTTTTTAAAGGTCAAACTGAGTTATCAAATTGGAATCTAAGCTTAGTACTACAGTTACAAGGCATCCAGCAAAGTCCCACTGAATTTTTATTGAATTTTGACAACTTACTATTTATAGTAAGTAGCCAATTTGAGACCATTTCATCAGGATTTTGGAATTTTGTCAGCTCCATCGCATTCCAGATACGTCAAGCTACTTGCACGCAAAATTTGGGCAGAATCAAACAACTTGCTATTTTTAGCAATTCAGGCTTCAGGAGCCATTTTCAGGGTTTTCACATGTGATTCTCAAATGCATGTCTGGGGGATGTTTCTGGGTTTTTCAAGACCTTCGCAGTGATATAACATGCAAACCGAGATGATGAATCTCAGAGTTCAGCCTTCAAAGGCTATTTTTAGGGTTTGTATGCGTATTTTTCAATGCATGTTCGGATATTCCTCATGGGTTTTTCGAGAGCTTCGCAACGGTATGACATGCAAGCTGAGGGGATCAATTTTCAAAGACTTACTATTTCTAGCTAGTGCCAGCATGCAGACCCGTTTTCTAGGTTTTCTGAGATCCCACGGGCAATATGACATGCAAAATCATCTGGCAGTGGATTGGTCACTTTTCAGGCAGTTTCTATTTTTAGCAGGTACACTCAGACAACCGCCGGACACTCCAGTTTAGCGAGTAGAACGAGATGCAGCAGAAACAAAGTCAAACGGAGACCGTTCAGGATACATGCAAGTCAAGTTAGGGTTTCCATTTTTATAGGGGGTAAAATCCAGAAGGTGTGAAAGTGGAGTAGCCCATCAGGATCAGTATCATTCAAGCATCCTATTGGCAAAATTCGAACAGAATTGAAGAACTTACTATTTTTAGTAAGTCATTTCATGGCTATAAATAGCAGGTTTGCGCCAGAGGTAGGTATGAACAACGCACTTGAGTTATCCGGATCAGGCATAGCCTGTTTCAAGTCAAACAAAGCTACATAAGTCGGACAACTTTGGAACTTACTATAAATAGCGGATGGCTATAAATAGCAAGTCAGAGCCAAGGACAGGCGAAAACAGGTTCATCAGACTACAATGATCATATGGTGAAAATTTCACGACAAACGGAGCTATGGAAGTCAGAAAATCAAGGGCTTACTAAAAATAGCAGGACTTACTAAAAATAGAAGGTGATGACAGGCAGAGGAAACCAAAATTCTCTAAGTATAAAACAGAAACACCACCTTCAAAATGCGCCCTCACCTTGAAGAAATTAATAAAGGCGTTGAAATTTCCTCTAAGGCATGGAAATCAGAAGCTCAGCAAGTAAAATGCGTCCAAGGTTGTGAGGCCAAGCTAAAATTTCCCAAGTTCAAAATTAAAGTAAGTATGCCAAAATGCACCCATGAGCATAAAGGGGTTGAGACATAAAAAAATGCTAAGGCACGAAATGAAAGCTTCACATGCCATTTGCGCCCCCAAATGAAAGTCCAACCATGTAAATGCGCCCTCATGCAAATGAAGCCTTTGAAATATTCTAAGGCATGAAATGGAAGCTCACAGTCTAAAATGCGCACATCTCAAGTGAAAAAAGGTAAAACGCCTAAGGCAGTGAGAATGAAAGTTGAAGGGGCTAATGCGCCCAAGCTAAATTGGAGAAGACTTAAATTGTCTAAGGCATGAGGATGGGAGTGAACACATGGAAATGCATCCACCTTGCAAAAGAAAAATATACTAAGGCATGAGATAGAAAAAAATGTGCAAGTATGAGAAATGAGGGTAGCTTACCACATTTGCGCCCAAGGTAAGTTGAATGCCTTGAGAAAATCTGAGGCATGGAAATAAAAGTAGATGGGAGGAAATGCGCCCAAGATGAACTAAGGCTTGGGAACTTTTTCTAAGTGTCTGAAATGGAAGCTGGAGGTATCAAATGCGCCCTCAAGGTGATGGTGGTGTGAAATGTTTCTAAGGCAAACAATCAGCCCCTACAACATGCGTCCAAGCTAACAAATAAAGTGGAGAATTTGCTAAGGCAAAAACAAAAGCATGGCACTCAGAATGCGCCCTCAAGGTGAATGAATCTTCAAGAAATTTCTAAGTTACAAAAATAAGAGTGATCACCTCTCATTTGCGCCCAAAGTGAAGTGGAGAGAAAAAGAAAATACGCTGAGGCAAATAAATGGAAGAGCCCATATGAAAATGCACCCAGCTTGCCTTGCTGAATGCGCCCACTATGAGGGGGCTAACACATGGAAAACGCCCAAGGCATTAGAAATAAAAGCTAAATGTGTGAAATGCGCCGAACTAAGAGGGTAGATAATGCCTATGTATAGAAAATGAAAGTAGCATATGTCAAAGGCACCCTTGGCATGAGATGATAGATACTTCTAAGTGTTCAAATAAAAGTTTACACATATATGTGCGCCCATCTCTAGCAAGCTCTTGAAAGCGCTAGAGTAATGAAGAGTTTGCCTAAGTTAAAAACAGAAGTAAGACTAGCTAAATGCGCCCTAGGTTGAGATGAAGATAAAAAATGTTCTAGTGGACTCTTCAAAATATGCCCAAACAAAGGAAGGGGATATAAAGTTATTTCTAAGTATGTGAGGTAATGGCGTGACAAAATAAAAACACCAAGGGGTCAAATGCGCCAGAGTTAGAAAATGTTCGAAATTTTCTTAAGTGAAACAAATATTTCACTAGATAGAAAATACGCCTTGACATATATGGTTGAATATGAAAATTTTCTAGAGACATCTAAACGGAGTTGGCTACTTGATGAAATATTTTTCAAAGGGGAGAATCAAAGTTGATGAATATCTTCCATGGGTCAAGTGGAAAATTAAATGAACCTCTTTAAAATACACCCATGAGTTAGCAGAGTTTTAAATTATTTTCCTAAGGGAGATTTTAATATTTCCAGAGGAAAATAATTTTGCCTAGATTATTTTCCTAACGGAAATTAAATCTCAGAGGGTGGATTAATTCAAGCAGGCAAGTGATTTTTTTTATCAACAGGGTTGAATTATTTTGATGAGGATTTAAAATCTTCTAAGGCAAATTTCGTGGAAGTTGATGATTTAAATGGTAGATGTTTTAGCAGGTTGGAAATAATTTTAAATCTCCTATGAATTTTCCGAGTTGAATTTAATTAAACATTGCGAGGATTTTAAAATGGAATTCTCAATCAAGTCAAGTGATTTTCTCGCGAGTTGTTTAATTACTGAGAGTTAACTGGCAGACTGGAGGGAAAAATTTGAATTTTGCAAAGAAAGAATCTTCATTAATGGCAACTGCCATGATAACTGACCGACGACTAGCCCCACTACTGCGCCTGAATTAGAAGATTCTAAGTGGAGGGAGTGGTGAATTGATGAAGGTGCTAAAAATAAATCCCGCACTACTTGGCAGGATTCTTCATGAAGAATTATTTAAGCAACCTCATTTCTCATTTCTTCTCACATTTCGAAGTTGAGAGTTGTTGAAATAGAGAAATTCTTTGAGGGATTGAAATCTTTTTCGAGGTTGCTGAAAGTGAGGTTGAGAATTTGTTTTCTAAGTGCAAAGTTGCTGGAGGATTTAGTTCTTGAAGTGTTGAGAGTGTGTTGCTGGAAATTTCGAAAATGTATGCTGGAGTTGCTGGAGAATGTATTTTCAAATTGCTGAGAGTTGAGGTTGCTGCAGATTTTCGAAGTTGCAGAGGTTTTCTTATTTGTTGAAGGTCTTACTCTCGGAGTGCTGAAGAAGTCATTTTCTGAAGTTGCAAAAGAGTTCTTGAAGTTGCTGGGGTTTTATATTCGAATTGCTGAAAGTTAATTGTTGTTGGAGTTGAGAAGAAATCCGAAATTCCATACTGCAGTGGTTTCTTTTCTTCAAATTGCTGAAAGTTGAAAGTTGAAGAGTTGACAAGTTGAAGTCAAAAGTTCAAATTATTTATGCTGAGAAAGTTAACTCACTTGCTGAAAATCATTAGTTTGCTGCGATTTTTCTTCACCAGTCAGAAGTGCAGTTGCTGAAAGTTCTCTCTAAGCTCAGAGATTTTAGAAGAGTTTGAGGTTTAAAGTTAGGAATTTATGCTGAGGAATTTTATTTTCAAAGCTAACTCCGTATTCGCAGCCATCTCGGGAATTGTTTTATTTTACTAAAAATCTGCAGTCTAACTTATTATTCTATTTTATTTTTGCAGATGGTTGGAGCAAATGATGTTGCAGGAACAAGCAGAGCTACAAATACTGAAGCAGGCAAGGCAAGCTCATCCCGACAAGCAATGATCAAAAGGCTCGCCAAGCCATTTCTTTCGAAGTCAGCAATTACTTCAAAGTTGGCAGGATTAAATGACACCAACCTCGGTTCATTTAATCTGGGTGCACTCAAGTCAAGGATGTACGGACTGGGAGGTCATCAACCGTCAGTCACAGCACACAACATAATGAAAAGTGGAATCTACGCAGCTTCTGGTTTTCCACCAACGATACAATGTCCAAAACTAATTATGGAATGCGCAAATTGCTACAAGCCGGAACGCAGAACGATCGTCTCTCTAGATGTCAAATTGTTTTCCAACTTCATGCCGGATGCTATTGTAGAGGCATTTGGGATCCCCACTTTTGAAAGGATGTTATACAGGACAAAGGATAGAGTAGATAGGATGTATACTTCCTCCTTCGAGAGATGTGCCACCATGATCAACAGAGTCTGGATGCAGAAGCCAAAGCCACCCCGCACTAAGCTCTCAAAACAGATAACTGCCGAAGATGTGAAACAAGAATACGGTGACTTGATAATGATGCTTAGTCGAGTAAACGGGAGTTCACAAGCATATATCTTCGAGCATTGGATGTTTTATTACATCGAGATCATTTTGGAGGGGAAAGAATGTGTTGACTGGGCTAGGATGATTAGCGACAGCCTTGATGAACAGTTCATGAGCCTGAGGAGGACAAAGACCTTTTATATGAGCTTGTACGTAATGTATATGCTGGCGAGGATGACCAAGTATCGAGGGATCATGTACAAAGAGCCAATCGGTTGTGCCCTTGACCAGTTCAAAATCCATGAGGCCTACACACAATTACATTTGACTAACCTTGCAAGCTACAAGC
Source organism: Sequoiadendron giganteum (assembly GCA_007115665.2). Taxonomy (NCBI): domain Eukaryota; kingdom Viridiplantae; phylum Streptophyta; class Pinopsida; order Cupressales; family Cupressaceae; genus Sequoiadendron; species Sequoiadendron giganteum. Next base: position 65,975,394 of record VCHN02000014.1, on the reverse strand, counting down.
GGGCAAATGACGTATTCACAATGCATATTGCAAGGACCCTTCAATAGAGAACGCAACAAAGAATATCAAAGGAAGCACAGGCGTTGATTGAAGAATATGGATATTGGCTCATCCAATTTCCAAAATTCACATACATTAGGCTGCAGGGGTTCACCTCGTATCCATACTGGTTGCCGAGGTACCCCATTGATCATATAGTAATGCTAGAAGTATCTAGGCAACTCATTGCCTACAATAAAATCCAGAAGAAGAAGAGGAAGAAGGGATTGAATTTTCCTATCGCCATGGGGAATTCCATTGAGGTGTGCCCCTCTGTGCAGGTAGCTCGAGAGGCAGAGGATGAGTTGCAATTCTTTCATCTCTCGTATCACATAGGTAGGCAGGATTTCAATCCTTACGGAAACCTCCGAGTAGTGCAAAATTTTGAGTACAGACACAAGGCTCACATAGAGGATTTTTGGGCAAATGCGGTGGATGAGGCTGAAATAAGAAGAAGGATGTTTACTAGATTCCCTCTCAAGTTAATCAGGGAGTGTGAAGTCATTCCAGTTCCCGACCAGGTGGAAGAGGATGTAAATGTCATATAGCCTGACTATGAGTCAGTCAGAAATACTCCGGTCCCACCACCTGATTGGTCTGAGCCAGAAATTATGAACTTGGACACGCTCTCTATTCCGGTGATGACTTTCACAAGGGCTTGGGTTGATAGGCATGTACACAGACTTAAGAGCAGAACAGTTGCCCTTACTTATGACTTGATGGGTGATCAAAAGCCACTATTGGTGAGAAGGGGAAAACAAGTTGCTCAAGCGTCGGAAGCACAAGATGAGGTGCCGACCCAACCAATACCTTTGAGGATGGAGCAAGCATCATGTACGAAATCACAAACTCAGTCTTCGAGTTTGAGGGAAATTTCGCTATTTGCCGATCAGAGGGAAAAACTGAATGAAGAATGGGGACTTGAGGAGGTTGATCAGCCCAATGTCCGGGAGTCAGATAGCTTAAGTGTCAGTGCACCCAGGGGTGGCCAACAAGAAGAGGAGGAGGAAACAGTGGCCGATACCCGTTTCCAACAGATGTTGGACATGTCATTGGAAGAAAACACTGAGCAAGGAACCCAACGGTTAGGAGATACTCAGCTCGTGGAGATTGATGAGCCCGAGCAGAACAGTGTTAGAAGAGAGGAAATATATGAGGTGGAGGCAATGAAGGAGCAGCCCCTTGTCACTTGCAATCCACAGTAGACGGTGCCGGATTGGCTTACGGATAGAATGAGAAGAGACCCTGAGGATGATACAGATCCAACCGTTGAGATGGAGGAGTTCCTCAGGAGGATTAGTGCACCACCAGAGAAGAAGAGAGCCAGGAAGTTTTCAAAGATTTCAACTAATGAGTCAGGCTCTCGCATACTTCAGGTTGCTGTCCCAAGGGAAGAGTGTGATCGAGCCGAGGAGAGGCCTCAGAATTATGTGATCAGCATTGTAGAGTTGGGTCGTCCTACTGGAGCCCAAATTGTTGAGGAGTTCGATAACTCCTATCAAGCACTAAGAGACCAGTTGCTCTGCACGGAGGGAAAGTATAAGAAGTTAAAGGAGCACAAGACCTTGATAGGATATGTGCAGAATTTGGCGCGTCCAGGTGAACAGGTAGACCCAACAGTCGAACGGCCACCAAATCTTCTGAGGGAGTTAGTTATTGGCTTAGAAGATTTAAAGAAGATGGAGACGGAAGCGGTCAAGTGGGTTAGCCATGTTCGAGCTAAGACAGAGAAATTCATGGAGGACCTCGCCAATGCTTATCGGTAGGCCTCAAATGTTTTGGCGTGCACAGATATGGTGGATCAAGCCTTGGGCGATACCCGCATCTATCAGACTAAGACTGTTCTTCGTCTGGGGGGCTTTGATGCATATACCTCTGCAGACCCTGGTGGATGGGGGTGTAATTCAGGAGGGTGACAGGTATGATTTCACCAGTTGGTACTCCTCGGTGGTCACAGGGCGTGGGTTTCACGATGTAGCAAGAACAAATTCGGCCAGGGTTAGGAAGGCAATGGGCAACATTTCGGAGGGAGTCCTTAATACATTCGAGGCCATATTTGCTAGGAGGCTGGCTCCAGAGGAAATAACTGCTGGTGGCTTGAGGGACAAATTGGCTCCTTTCTTCTTGGCTGCGAGGTTGCTTGTCTAGTATGACTTAGAGAATGTCTCCACTTTCTCTAGCATAATTCAGAATACCCAAGACACCTTGGTGGCATGGAGAAAGTCCTACACTCGGCACAGACAGACAGTTGCAGTCTTGGAATTTCAGTTCAACCATATTCCACTGATTTTAGTTCAGGAGGTTGAGGCGGTATTGGCCTGGTTGATCGAGTTCGCAGCCAAGGAACGAGACAATGGGAACGCTCTACTGGACGAGGATCTTTTGGAGGATGGTGATGGGCATTAATTGCTCATTATGGTTCCTGTAGGGGAGTGGAGAATATTTTGTGCATTTATTGCCCACTCCTCTTTGTGGCAGTTTTTAGGGTAGAAACCCTAATTAGGGCATAGGTGGCTCGATCTAAGCCCTTTATTGTAATTGAATCTGAGCCGTCCACTGAAATGCGCTAGCTATAAAAGGGGCATCCCCCCTCATTTGTAAATTATTAGAATTAGACAAAATTAGAGATAGAGTTGAGCTAGAGAGTAGAGAAGGCACATAGTGATTAGCTTAGAAGTTAGCTTAGATTTAGGAGGGAAGAAAACTTTCCTTTGAAAGTTTTGTAAATGGTTGTTGTGAACACTTTTCATAATACAAAGAGTTTCATTGCTTGGTGATTTCTTCTTTGTTATGACTAGATAGCAAGGCCGTTTCATCGTTCCAATTCAAAGTAGATAGAGTAAAATAGACTTTTATTTTATGCAAGTAGTTGTTAGTCGTAGAATGTGGCGTTTAATTTGAGCAAGTCTTCTTTCGTCCATACCACTATCGGGCTTGCTGATGGTAAGTTCGCCTTGTGTGGTCAACTGGAGTAATAGCACTTAACTTCGATTGTAGCTCATATGTCCATATGCATCGTTGTGATGGTATGAACATGTTGTGTCATGATTTGAACATTTTTCTCATCCTTTGAAGATTGCACCGACTTTGTGGAGGTTGTCTGAAGGGAGGCAAAGCAAAGTTTGGTTTGGAGATTGTTTAAGTTGATCCCCACGTTCCACCTTTCTGAAGTAGACTGTATAGTTCCTACCCCTATTCCTTTTCAATTTAGTATTTTCGGGTTAGTTTAGAAATCAGAGCATCATAGTCAAATCTTTCATCTGCTTCACGAAGTTGAACAATTATGTAAGTCCCCTTGGAATACCCAGCATATTCACATCAACCAACTGAGTCTATTCGCGATAAAAGGAACCTTTGAGTTGAATGCATGAACTTTCACGCAATCTTAGCATGGGGAATACTTTGATCAAGAGAGAATAGAGTGATCGTTGGACATTTTATTCTGTGTTGGTGTTGTCATAAAACACACGTCAACATGTTCCACGGGGACGTGTCCCCTCCCAAAATCTAGCCATCCCCTCGACCCGGATGTTTCAGAGACTTGGGGACGGTTGAGAAACGTCCCCCCGCCGCCCCCCACCGCTGTCGGAACTTGGGAGACTTCGAGGAAATGATAGGGAATCGTAGACGTCCCCGAGACGTTTCGAGGACTTCTAGCCATCCCTCAAGTGTCTTAGAGATGCCCAGAAGTCCCCGCGTTGGGATGTGCAAAAAAGGAATTTAAAAAAAACTTCTTTTACTTTTCTAGGAATGTGAGCCTTGGGTCGAACCCTAAAGACTTGTGGGACCCTTCTAAAAGCCTCTAAGCTAAACAAAACTCTCATTCTTCATTTTTTTGCTCACATATGCCATTTGATGTTATGCAACTCATTGTATCATCTTTATGATATGATATTATGATTTTTCATTTTTTCATTTTGTACTTATTTTGATATCAATATATCATGCTACTTATTGTAATCGTCTTTATGATATGATATTATGATGTGACATGTCATATTTTGATATTTATATAATAGAAATCTCAAATTCGACAATTTTATTTACTTTTAGTCTTTTAGGAGTAGTACTTAAGTATTTAAAATGTTAGTATTTACAATTTTACCAATTTTCCAAAGTTTAATTTGAAATGTTATTCTTAAACATCTTTTTTATAACTAGTTATTCAAGTACCATATGTATATCAACACTGCCCTCCCGTCGTCCCCAAACTTAGACCCTCTGTCCCCTCGTCCCCGAGTCTTGGGGAACTGTCCCCGTCAGGAAACTCTGTGGAACACTGATTTATACACAAACAAGGAGTAGGGAACCCTAGAATCTCCTTGCTTTTACAACTGGACTTGCCAACATGCAAACTTTATTTCTAAGACTAAACAAAAGATTACTAACAACTAACCACTTGCTAAAATCAGTTAATTGATTTAAAAGAAAGAAAAGCTCCAACTATACATTTGATATTTCACAAAGAATAGATATGCATGAATGAGAACAACAAGTTTAGCTTGGAAAAGACATCAAGTTAATGCTGCTTTTTGAGTTCTATTCCTAGAAAATATCGTTGTCCCAAAAGGTGACTCACTCATTGATAATTTTGGCGGCTTTGCAACTGGAGTGATGACATTTTATAAATATATCTTCTTGCTTCAGCATATCTTTTTTTTTTCTACCTCACGACCATTCTCTGACATTCCTCAGTTTCTTCTGCAGCTTAATGCTTCTGATGCTTCTCTTGATTTTCCAATGGAAGAGTATTGTATGATGCAAATCTTTGTAATATCCCTTGCTCAAACTGACCTTAACTTGCTGATTTAAGGCTCAAGGAATATTGTCAAACACTTTGTATGCGAAGTTGTGGCTTGCTGATATGAATTTCAGTTTGCTTTATATGCTCTTGATATCATGTAGAAGTGATGAAAATGCTTTGAAATGAATGTCAAAAGATCTAGGAATAAGCTGAAAATGAAATGCACTTGTTTTTACTCTTTTCAAATGCAAATACATGAATTCTACAAGCAAAATGTGCACCTACAGCCAATTGACATTTTGTCAAACAATTGCCATGCATACTATTGTTCTAATCAACATGAAGATTACTTCAAGCATTTGACATATAACTTATATCTCCCTTTATTAAATGACCAATTGAGTACAATGCTGTTATGATAGCCAAGATTCTTGGCTCGACAGTGATAGCTCAATACAATGCCAAACTCTGATCTAGATGACAACCTACAGCAGCAAGACTAGATAACAATTCAAATCAACTCCAAAATCATGAAGAACCTGGTTATAGCAGCGCCTATGATGATGAAGATGTAGCAATCAAGAAGCAAGCCAAAATGATCTCCTCTTAGGCCATATCGATGCTTTCACCCAGCCGCCCTTGTTCTTGCCTGGCAATGTTTTAGACAAATAAATGCGGCAATTAAACTCCACCTCTTGGCACTTGAAATGATTGGTAGGACCATAGGATCAAAATGCAACAATGCCCAGATCCATAGGATGCTTCAATGATGAGTTATGAACAAAAATGCCTTGCCAATGGCGCCCTTGCTGTAGTATATCAGACCACTGTAATTATTTATCAGCAACCTGATAGCTACTCCAAAATACTCCAAAATGATTGCCAAGCTCTCCCAAGATGAATGCTCAAATACCCACAAAGAAGCAATGCACGAATGAGGCCATACAAGTAAAAATCTGAATATGGTATGCAAGATCGACCTCCATTAAAATCTGATATGAATCCTCAATATGCTCAAGTTTAACTTCTGAATGAAGCCCACAACTAGCAATAATTCAATTGATATTTCACAACCTCAAAATTGCTTGACCAATGAGAGTTTTCGTTCACAATGACTGGAAATGGTAGAAACCCTAGCTGGCTCCTTCACCAAATAATAACATCAAACAAATATCAATTCCAGGATATCCAAAAATGAGCCCATCAAATCTTTTTATACTTTTTCAGGGAGAGCTTACACACTTCACTTGCCAATGTGGGATAAAAGATATATTTCCCACTTTAATTTTATTTGTGACTTTATGATATAATATTTTATTTTAAGTTACTTTATTAAATTAATTAAATATAAGGTTACTTTATAATATTTATTTATTTAATAACCTTACAAATAATTAATTTAATACCACTTTTAATTTAATTAAAATAATCAATTAGTCATCCTTATGAAATATCATTATTTTGGACAACTTAATCAATTAATTTAATTAAATTAGTCTACCTCCAAATCGGGGACATTACAGTCTGCCCCTCTTGAAATCGCTTGTCCCAAGCAATCTCAACTGCAAAGAAAATTCTTCACCACCTGGATCGCAAGGGAAGATCTATGTAATGTCCCTGCTATCACCAAACAACACCTGTAACACCAACACTAGCACAACCTGTTGAATCAACTCAATCCTAAAACTGTGATGGTGAATCTGATGCAAGCCCATTGCTGGAAAAAACCAATACCTTTCGGTTTCCGTTGTGTCACTCTGATACCCACTGTCTCCAAAATGCAACAAGTCTCCAAGTCTTGAATCAAATGATAATCATCATGAGAGAACAAAGTAGAAGGCCTGCCAAATTTGAAATCACCATTTGAGGTCGGAAAAAAGTCATACCAAAGCAGACTAGACCACTCTTTATTCCACCCACCTCTCTATGCCATCAAAGTCATTGTCAAATCCTATGTATGTGGGTTGAAAGTGAACTGATGAGCACACCTCATGATGCAATCGAGATGAGACTCTCCTGACTGCGCCAAAGGAAAACCCAAATAGTCATGTGACAGAGGCTGAATTGGAAAGCAACGTGTTGGAATAAAATATTTTCCGAGTGTTGAAAGTTTAGGCGCCGTCCTTGAAAATGTGCGCCCAACATGCTATGAGTTAGCTGAATTTTCGATATTTTCAAATTTTTACTTTCCTTGTTTTGTGTGTTTTCATCGGAAGCAAGTGACCTCTATTCGGATGTCGTTTCTGGCCAATCGGTGAACAACAAAGATTGAAAGGCAGTCAATTAGGAAAGCTTGATCAAAACTGAGATGATTTATACCCTCTCTCGATCCCCGACACTGCATCTGAATCAACATAGACTGAAAGGCAGTCAATCAGGAAAGCTTGATCAAAACTGAGATGATTTATACCCTCTGTCGATCCCCGACACTGCATCTGAATGAACTTCTAATAAGTGGAATTGGTTTGATGAAGAAGTTTGACAAATTTTTGAACAAAGCGCAAAATAAATTAAGGCACAAGAAGCTAGGTGCCCCTCTTTGATAGGGGTGCCTCGTTTTGCTAAAGTTAGTGAAATTTTGATGTTTTTCAACTTTTCTTTGATTTCTTTGTTTTACATGAAACGCCTCTGTTCGATTCGCAATTTTCGTTGTTTGACAGATCCTTAGCATTGACGATGTAAAGACCCCTTATAATATTTCATTTTTTCACAATCAACACGTCACCAATGACACTCGTCAACATTAGCAAATCAAATCAGCTGTTTAAAGTAACCCTACACCAAGAGTGTTCACTTAATACCTAAGATGGGTGAGGTGATATCACATGGCGCCGTGGATCATTAGTATCTAAAACTGAATGAAGAACAATGTTGGAAAGTAAAGTTGTGCAACTCAACCATTTATTTAGTGGGAGTAGATTGACGACTCACCCGAATAACATTATGATGATTACAAAGTGCAAGGAAAGTAAAGATTGGGTGGTTTGCTGACCCTTTTTGCTTATTCAATGGGAAATACAATAAAGAAAGTTGAAAGTAAAGACGGCGAGGCCAATCTCCTCCACAATCGTGGGAATTAATATAGATAATGCAAAAATATAAAGAGCTGATCAGTACTACTGATTCAAGGTTACAAGATGAGTGGAATCTGCGAGAAACCAATAGTTAATACTATCCAAGAAGCTGCAAATGATATCAAATGTTTTTCCAAACTCCAAGAGACTCCCAACCATGAAAAACAAACCCAAAATTCCAACTCTTGACAATATCTGATATAGTAAACCAGCAAACTGAAAATGTTAACCAACAAGCCTAGAACGCACCAAAATGCTCATAATTCCATCAATACACCTCTGAATGACATGAGATTGAATGCAAATGAAGCCTAGTGGGTAGGTGCCCAAGTCTAGACAGTGAAATAGTATTAAACACTCACCATTATTTTATGCACACATTCCAACGTATTGGCAGGCAAGATTCAACCATCAAGGAGGGGCGACCTCACTAGAAAATTAAATACTCCAAAATAAAATCTAAAAATCTGCAATAAGGGACGCCTTGAGCATAGAAAAGGAATGAGCAAATACCCAAAAGGAATAAAAATTCACACAATGACTTATTAGTGAAAATCACTTTCAACACTCCCAAACCAACCACCTGTAAAATTGAGAAAAACATCAAAACTTCAACACTAATGCTCAATATGCTATCTTTGAATTAGAAGCAGTCTCACATCCAGCTAGGTACTATCTCTCAAGCACCAAGATTGGAAGGAAGTAACTAGGAGGTAGGCATTCCTCGAAGCTAAAGCTTGAAACAATTTCTGCAACATTTCAGTATGAAAGATAATGGATAACTCCAAATGACGGCCAAGGCTCATATTTATAACTTTTCTCCTTAATTCAAGTCCATTTTTCCCTCCAATTAGGGTGTCCAATTTAAATTCACACTCACCTCTCATATTTGAAACAATTTTGGTTAAAATTGCTTTTATTAAAGAAGAAAGCAAATTACAATATATAGAGGAGGTAAATTACTGTAGACATTAAAATGTCTAACTACCTCAAGTACTAACTACTGTAGATATAATTGACCATTAAACAAAAGAAGAAAATAATATTCTAACACCCTCCCTTAATGGTCAATTGTCTAACTAGCCTACAGAAAAACAATCTGCAGGTCGTTTGGTCACAAATTCTTTAGAACACTCTGCCGCTACGAAGACCCTCCCTGGATCTGCAAAGAAGAAAATAATATTCTAACACCCTCCCTTAATGGTCAATTGTCTAACTAGCCTACAGAAAAACAATCTGCAGGTCGTTTGGTCACAAATTCTTTAGAACACTCTGCTGCTACGAAGACTCTCTCTGGATCTGCAAAATATGAATGACCATGAGAACCAAAAACTGTCCAGAAAAGACAGAGAAGGCTGCCCCCTTCTTTAGAATGTGCTGCAATAAGAGACAAGAGCCTGCCACTGACTTTGCCACCGAGATGAGTTTGCCACCAACCCTCCCAGAAACTGTAGAACTGTTGATCAGAAGTCATCACAAAACGTCCAACCCAACGTTGAGTAACAAAGTTGTCCCTTTCTGAAACCAGAGACACACCGAGAACAATTGCCACAATTATGAGGATAAATTGGCAAACCGTCGAAACTTTTGTAGATGACCACGACACCCGAGAACAAACTGCAAGAAGCCAGTTGTGCAGATGTTCACTCGGGCAACTCGAAGTGTGACCAAAACAAACTGCAACAAACCACAATTTTTGAGGAAAAAATCGCCAAACCAAAGATTACAAATCATTGTTTTTTTTCTAAAATGGTAAAAGCCAAATCCCAGAGAGCCCTCCTGAACAACAAAAACCCTGACTAGGATATATAGGAAAAAACTGTCAATTTTTTAGGAGAAAATTATAAACCCTCCTGGAATTTTTTAAGGGAAAAAATTATGAAAACCCATACAAATTTTTTTTTACAAGGAAAAAATATTTAAAAACCCATACATCGATTGTCGGCTGGAAAAACAGAGAGTTTGGAACCCTAGCCGCCAAAACAAATCTGCACAAAAAACGAAGCACCCAAAAAATCGAAGACCATCCCAGTTGAGATCTCGAAAAACCCACCAAGAATCTGCAATCAAAATAATTTTTTGCCTTGAAACAGAGGGTCAAAACCCTAGACAAAATTTTCAGAAGCCTTAGGCGACCATGGATGCTCAGAAAAGTTGCAGAAAATAGCTCAAATTTGCACGAAATCAAGCCAAATAGAAGGTGGAACCCTAGGCGTCTCTGTTGCATGCAAAACCGACCACGTTCGAGCACAAAAGACAACAAAAATGAGTTCAAAAACGACTTCAAAAAACTTCTAAAAATCTTTAGAAACTTCATCTAAAAAAAGCGAGAGATCGCATGACCAACAAGAAATACATGCGTAGGATGAAGATGAAAACGCGGGCCAAAGTTTAGCTCAAAAACTCGGCCAAACCGCAGTAAAAATGCGGCTCTTTCAGATTAAAATCACGCCCATACATAGGCAAAAATCACGAAAACACATTTCAAAAGGTCGCACGACGAAAAAAATGGCGCCCAGTTTTGTAAATCATGCCCAGGAGAACAAACGTATCCACATAGTTTTTTTGCAAACAATGGTACCCTCGATTTTCCCCAGCAAAAAAGCCCCGATTTTTGCAGAGAAGGGTTTCGATTTGCGGTGAGAAGAAACCCACGAAAATATCAACAAAAAACCCTCGATATTTTTCAGACAAAGCTTCGATTTCAGAAAGCCTCCAATAGCGAAAAACAAATTTCAAGAAAAAAATCCAGACAAGAGGCTAGAATTTTTTATTTTTTAAAAATTCTCCAAATTTTGAAAAACCCCATCAGCTTTGATACCATGAAACAATTTTGGCTAAACATTGCTTGTATTAAAGAAGAGAGCAGATTACAATATATTAAGGAGGTAAATTACTGTAGACATTAAAATGTCTAACTACCTCAACTATTAACTACTGTAGATATAATTGACCATTAAACAACAGAAGAATATAATATTCTAACAATATTAACATTTCATTTGCACTTCATTTACCTCCTCAACTAGGCGTCCAACATGAGAAGAGATAAATTTAATAAAAATTGCCAATATTTCATAAGTTAGGTGTCCTCCTTATTAAGTGAAAAATACTTTATTATGGACTTAAATATTTCCTCCTTCGAAAGTCGTCCATTTTAGCATTTGGAATAATTTCACTTAAACATTAGTTTATAAAATAAGGCCTCCAAAATGCTAAATTAATAAACATTATAAAAAACACTTATCTCTCCAAAGTGGCATCCCAATTAGCCTTAGTAATTATTTAACTTTATAATTTCCAACTAAGGCATCTAAAATTGAAAATCACTTAAGACACCAAACCTGCCAAAAAAATCACCTCAAAAGCTTGAGACCAATTGAATATATTGCCCTGCCAGAAATAGCCATAATACTAAGTTGCTAAAACATTGCCAAAAATCGCACGAAAGATGTTGGACACCAAATTGCTCAAACTGACTTGCCAGATATAGCCACTGAACTGAACTGTAGAAACCTTGCTAAAAATAGCACTGCTAAAAATAGAACTTACTAAAAATAGCATACTGCTAAAAATAGTAAGTTGTTCCAAACTCATTTTAACCACAATTCGAGCAACTGTCGTACTTACTAAAAATAGTAAGTTTGAAAAAGTCCTCCGTTGTAGTTGCATCTCACACCACTGCAAAACTCTTTGAAAACTCAAAAGGAATCCATAATCAATCTGCAAAATTTCAACATGCAAGCCCTTGAATTCACAAAAGAAACTTCCAAGCAGCTGGAAACCCTAATTCTAGCTCTGACTAGCCTACGGACATCCGGGGATAGACTATCAATCATTGGAAACTGTAGTGCTAAAAATGGGGACATTACAGGTAAGAAGTTGAATGCTTTGCTTGCTTGAGGGTTTGAAGACTCTAGTGTACCAGGTTCGGTTGTGAAAGATCAAAACCTCGTTGAAAATTGGAAACCCTAATTTCAGTTTTTGACTGGCCTACGGGCATTCAGAAATAGGCTATTAGACACAAAAGAGTGTATGGCTAAAATGGGGACATGTAATATCCCTTGCTACTTAAGACCTAAATTTTCCTTCAAGGAATATTGTCAGTGTTACCAAAAATGTGAAACAAAGATATTGGTTATTAATGCCCTCTAGATTTTTCACCTAAAGGAGAAGGATAGACCAAAATGGCAATGCTCACACTTCTTGAAACCACCAATGTATCCCTTACAATTTCTGACCTTAGTTTGCTGATTTAAGTCTCAAGGAATATCGTCAAACACTTCTCATGCAATTTCTCTACTATCTGTTTCTGTATTTTTGAGTTTGCTTGTTCACTTGGAATAATTTCAATTGAAGTCTAGAAGCTTACAAATTAGCTCTACAATGTCTAAGCAATGAATAAGATGCAAACACAATTTTCTTTTGGGTTTTTGGATGCATAGACATGAGTTCTACTATCTACATAAGAAATGTGCACCTACAACCAAGTAGCATTTTTACAAACACTTGCAATACATACTCATAAGATATTCTAGAGCTAATCAATATAAGCATTTCACGAACAATTGGCATGCAACTTTTCCCTGCTTCATTGAATGCAATCTCAAGTACAATGCTAATGTGAATAGCCAAGACTCTTGGCCTACAATCTATTGATGAAGGGTAGTGTTGTGACCTTTTCACACATCACCCCATCCAAGATGGGGACCCCCTAATTTTTGCTCCATTCTGGTCTTTTGGCTTTGGTTCTCTCTGTCTCTGGTCTTTTGTCCTTCCAGGGATGTCCCGTCTTTTGACCTGGATTGAAATGATTGCCAAGTCTACGAAATTAGGGTTTCTATCCTTCAGGCTTGTTTGAGGTCAAATTGAGTTATCAAGGTAAAATCTAAGTGCAACAATACAGTCAGAAGGCCCAATACAGGATCCCTTTGAAATCTTACTGAAATCTGACAACTTACTATTTTTAGTAAGTACTTAATTTGAGGTCTTTTCCTCAGGATTTCGGGATTCTAACTATTTCAACACATTCAGGCAGCTTCCAAGTACCTACACAAAATTTGAAAAGATTCAGACAACAGGCTATTTTTAGCAGTTCAGCCTTCGGAGGCTATTTTCAGGGTTTAAACATACGATTCTCCAATACATGACTAGAGAATGGATCTGGGTTTTTCAAGAGCTTCGTAGTGATATGACATGCAAACGGAATGAGTCATTTTTCAGGGACTTACTATTTCTAGCCAGTGCCAGCACGTTGACCAGTTTTCTGGGTTTTTCTGGGTTTTTTGAGATCCCACGGGCATTGTGACATGCAAACTCATCCGACATCAGATTGACCACTTTCCGAACACTTACTATAAATAGTAGTTTCATCCCAGCAGTTACGTAGCACTCCAGTCCAGCAAGCAGAGTGACAAACAACAGAAATCGAGGGAATCGGGAGCAGTCTGGAGCGCATGCAAGTCAGATTAGGGTTTCCCCTGATATGTCTAAAAATAGATTGAACAAAATGCAGAATTGTCAAAACGAAGCACGCCACCGAGATCAACATCTTTCAGGTTGCCTATTGGCAAAATTTGAGCACGATCAGAATACTTACTATTTTTAGTAAGTCATCTCATGGCTATACATAGCACGTACTGTGCTAGAGGCAAGTGTGAACGGATCACTGATAGCATCAAGAACAAGTGGACCGAATTTCAGAGCAAACGAAGATACAAAAAATGATCAATTTTAGGGTTGCTAAAAATAGCATACCAGTGTGAATAGAGGATATAAACAAGGTGGTGAAGTCAGTGGGAGCACAACCACTCCTGCTCCAGTTCAGAATGGGATAAAATGCAAGGAAACCCTAATTTCTCCGAGTTTGCTAAAAATAGAAAGCCAAGGCATTGCTAGGGCGTTGGAAATTTTAAGAGGTAACTGGCATGAAGATACATGAAGTACGCCCAAAAGGAACAAAAAGGTGTAAAAGTTCACTAAGGCAAGTAAAATCCCTCACACCCTCAAAGGCGCCCTCAAAGGTTTAAAATAGAAGCAACACAGGCAAAATGCGCACAAAATTTCCTTGAGCAAGGGTCAAATGCGCCCACATGAGGTAAAGGCATAGCAAAATTCACTAAGGCAAGTAAAATCCCTCACACACCCTCAAATGCGCCCTCAAAGGTTTAAAATGGAGGCACACTATGCTAAATGCGCCCAAGTGAGGTGAAAGGTCACTGAGTGTTGGCGCTTTCCTTTGCCTAGGCAAAATGCACCCAAAGGTAGAAGCTCACCATGCAATATGCGCTCAAGGAAGGTGAAGGGTCACCAAGGGTGTGGGAATTCTTTCACACACCTTCATATGTGCCTTCAAGTTCCTCCTCCCCATAGCAAATGCGCCCAAGGTGGCCACAAGGTAAAAACGTTGAAAGGTAAAGGAAATCCGCTAAGGTTAGGGAAACTCCTCTTCACACCCCTATTTACGCCCAAGACTGGAGGTTGACTAGGCCAAATGTGCCCTAGAGTGGAAGTGTCATGTGTGATTTGCGCCCAAGGTGTTTTCCTCCTCCACATGCTATATGCGCCTAAGGCAAAGGTAAAGGTAGGGGTGGTGTGATTTTGAAAAATGCTAAGGCTAGATAATTTTCCCCCTCCACATGTGGTATGCGCCTAAAGTGAAAGTTGATGCACAAGGTGAAGTACGCCCCTCATGGGTAATCTAAAATGAATTTCCTAGAAATTTTTCCTAAGGTGAAAAGAGTTGCTAAGGCATAGAAAAGGATAAAATGGAGGTTGACATGCTCAAATGCGCCGTTCAAGGGTGAGATGATTAAATTTAAATTTTCTAAGGCATTTTCTAGGGAGAAAATGAGAAATACGCCTAGGAGGTGATGCTAAAAATTTCCAGAGGTAAGATGATATATGCGAGACAGAAGGAAAATTCTTCAGGAGAAAATCAAGGAATAGTGCCAAGGCAGAGAAACTGGAGATTGCAGGTGTGGAAGACGTTTGGAGTGAAAAGAAATAAACCTTAGCCATTTTATTATTTTAAAATAATAAAAATTAAAAGTACCCCTTCATCCAGATACACATGAAAACAATGAGTTCTGAAAGGAATTTTCTTCTGGGTATTACACGTTTTCAATTGCGAGATGGTTTGAACTTATTCCACGCCTTTCTTACATCATTTTGGTGGATATTTTTGCCCGGTGTCTGCTTTGATAAATTTCCTAAGGCAAATTTGAAGAAATCTTCTAAGGCAAATAAAATGAATGAGGCTACTAAAGCGTTCGCTGGAAGATTGAACTGGATAATGTTGCCAAGGCAAGAGTGAGATAAAAATGACTTAGCCAAATGAATTAAAATTGTTCAAAGAAGTGAGTGACTTAATATTTTAAAAAGAAGCAAATACGATGAAGCAGGCCTATGCAGGGGTGATGAAATTCACACTTCTAGAAGCTCAAGATTCTGATGCTTCGGATGACAAGTGTTACGACTGGAAAAGAGAGGGAAAATGAATTAAAAAATGTGCTAAGTATAGCCTCTGATGGATTTCGACCTGGCTATAATATTCATTCTTCTCACCGGCTGCTAAGTGCAAAATATTTGCTAAGGCTGAAGTACGAGTTTGCAGAGGTAGAAGACCCTCAAGTTGCTGAAGAATTCGAAATTGTGAAGGAAGCTGGAGGTTGCTGAGAAGTGCGACTTGGCAAGAGGTTGAGCTGATTGGGGCGTGGCTATGCAAGTTTGGAGTTGCTAAAGCTGCTGAAGTACGAATTTTTGAAGAAGTCCCAAGTTGCTAAGAGGTCTTGAGGTTGCTGAGGAATTCGAATTTAGAGTCTTGAGGCTGCAGTTGCTGAAGGCATGACTTTGTGAGGAGGTTTCATTTGCCTGCTAAAGTACGAAATTGAGTCTTGACATTTGGGAATTGCTGCAGTACAAATTCCCAAGCTTGCTGAAATACAAAGCAAACAAGTTGTTGAAAGTACATTTTGGAGGAGAAATACGAATTTGAGAGAAGTTTCATAACTGTTGCAAGTACAAAAATTTCACAGAGACTTCTAAAAATGTTGAAGTGAAGAGTGTTGAGGTTTGCAGCTGAAAGTGACAAAGTGTTGCAACCTGTTTATTTAAAAATCTGCTGGCATCCTCAATGGTGATTATTTTATTATTTTGAAATCTCTTTTTCTAATGGCTTTTGTTCCCTGCAGAATGGTTGAATCAAGTAGAAGAGCTGCAGGTAGAGGGAACCATGCTGAATCCGCAAAAGCAAACACATCAAGGCAAGCAATGATCAAGAAGTTGAGCAAGTCCTTCTTGCTGGAATCAAAGTTTTCATCAAAGTTGGGCAAGTTGGCTGACATGAACTTGGGCTCGTTCAACCTGGAGGCATTCAGAAGAAGGATAATGGGGATTGGAGGCCATCACCCATTAGTGACTTCACACAATATTGTTAGGAGTGGACTGTATGCAGCTGCCAGTTTTCCACCAACTATCCGGTGTCTAGAACTCATCATGGAATGCACCCACCACTACAACATAGGGCAGAGGACGATCACCTCGCCAGATGGCAAGATATTGGCCAACCTGACACTTGAAGCAATCGGAGAAGCATTTGGGATTCCAGTTCATGAGAAGATGATCTATAAAACAAGGGAATGGGCCGAAATAATGTATTCATCCACAACGAACCGGTGTGCTGATTTAATAAATACCAGGTGGATGGTCAAGCCCAAGCCAACTCGTACAAAATTACCCAAATAGATAATCTCGGAGGATTTGAGACAAGAGTTTGGCGATCTGATAATGATTCTGAGCAGAGTTGGAGGATGCCCTCAAGCGTTCATCTTTGAACCTTGGATGTTTTATTATGTCAACTTGGTACTAGAGGGCAAAGATTACGTGGATTGGGAATTGATGATCAGTGATAGCATACACGAGCAGCTCCGTGGTGTGAGGAGAACGAAAACGTTTTACATGGGCTCTTATATTGTCTATATGCTGGCTCACATGACGAAGTATAGGGGAATCTCCTATAAGGAACCAATCGGGTGCGGTTCCCATCAATTTAAGATACATGAGGCTTGTCCACAATTGCATCTGACAAGTACCACAAACTACAAAAGGGTCAATGACGCCTTCACTATGCATATAATGAGGACCTTGTAGCAAAGGACCCATCACAGAATATCCAGGGAAGCACAGGAGTTGATCGAGAAGTTTAGGTGTTGGTTTATCCAATTTCCGAAGTTTACCTACATAAGGCTGCAAGGATTTTCCTCTTATCCTTATAGATTGCCCCGATATCCCACAAACAGAATAGTGATGCTAGAGGTATCTAGGCAACTTATTGCCTATGATAAGATTCAAAAAAAGAAGAAGAAAGGTGGACTTGGATTCCCAATTACCATGGGGAATTCAGATGAAATTTGCCCATCGCTGCAAGTAGCTAGGGAGGCAGAAAACGAGCTCCAATTATTCCACCTTTCCTACCACACCAGCAGGCACCACTACGATCCCCACAGGAACATCAGATGGATATTGTCAGAAGAGCTCAGGCACAAGGCGCAAATCGAAGACTTTTGGGCAAGTGCAATGGATGAGATCGAGATTAGGAAGAGAATGTTCTCTTGGATACCGTTGGTAATGATCAGAGAATGCGAGATTGTCCCAGCACGAAATCAAATTGAAGAGGACATAAACGTTGTATAGGATGACTACGAACAGTGAGGGATACGCCTCTACCACTCCTAGATTGGTCAGAGCCAGAGATTACCGACTTGGATATGCTCTGTATCCCTATCTTAACATTTACACAGAGTTGGGTAGAGAGGCATGTCAGCCGACTTAAGGGAAGATCAATTCCCCTTACATATACTTTGATGGGAGATCACAGATCACCAGTAGCTAGACAGAGAAGGCCGGTGGATCATACTCCAGAGCGAAGAGGAAAAGAGCCAGTTCAACTTGAGCCTTTGAGAGTTGAGGAGTCCTTGCATACACCATCTTGGGCAAACTCTCCAAGTTTACAGGAGGTTTCATTGTTTGCTGATCAAAGGGAGAGATTGCAGGCAGAACAGATAGTGCAAGTGGCAAGTCAGCCACCTCGTAGAGAATCAGTGGTCCAAAGCATCAACATGCCTCGAGAAGATAATTAGCAAGAAAATCAGCAAGAGACAGATGAGGGGACGGCCACGGATACTCAATTTCAGTAGGAGATTGAGGCAACTCTCGAGGATGATGCTACTTCAGATGAGGATGCCCAAAGCTTAGGAGACACTGAGCCTATTGATAATGATGAACCTCATTGAAACGAAGGCGGGGGAGAAGTTCATGAGGTAGAGGCCGAGGTTGAGCAACCTTTTGTTATATCAGACATGCAGTAGGAGGTGACAGAATGGCTAAGGGATAGGATGAGACGTGACCCTATAGATGAGACTGATCCTGCAACCGAGATGCAGGAGTTGTTACAGAGGATTAGTGCACCTCCAATGAAGAAGAAGGCCAGGAAGTTCTCCAAGATCTCAATAGATGAGGATGGATCCCGAACTTTGCATATGGAAGTGCCTCGGGTAGAGTGTGATCGGGATGAGGCCGTTCCAAAAAATTACGTGATTACAACTATGGAACTTGGCTGCCCTACTGGAGCACAGGTAGTTGAGGAGTGCGATAATTCCTATCGAGCACTCAAGGATAGATTGTCCTATGTTGAGGGCAAGTACAAAAGGTTGAAGGTAGAGCACAGGACACTGATTGGCTACGTGCAACACTTGTCCCGTCTTTGTGGGCAAGAGAATCCGACCATTGAGCTGCCAGTTGAGTTTTCCAGGGAATCAATCAGTGGGTTAGAGGATTTGAAAATGATGGCACAATAGGCAAACAAGTGGGTTGCCAGCATCCGTGTTGAAATAGGAAAGTTTATGGAGGATCTTGCGCATGCCTATAGGCAAGCCTCCGATATTATGGCAAGGATGGATGCAGTTAACCATGCTTGGGGCGAGGCACGTATCTATCAGACGAAAGTTGTTCTCCGTTTAGGGGCTTTGATGAGCATACCTCTATAGGTTTTGGTTGAGGGAGGTGTGATTCAACAGGGGGATAGGTATGACTTCGCCGGATGGTACTCTTCAGTGGTCATAGGCTGAGGATTCTAGGATGCATCACAGACGGATTCTGTCAGGGTAAGAAAAGCCATGACGAATATCTTAGATAAAATTCTCAATACATTAGAGGCAATCTTTGCCAGGAGGTTGACGTCTAAAGAGGTGACTGCAGATGGTTTAAAGAACAGATTAACACCATTCTTTTATGAGGTGAAGACCTTCACACAGGATGACTTCGAGAACACTTCTACGTTCTCTAGTATTATTCAGATCACCTAGGACGTCCTTGTTGCTTGGAAGAAATCTTGTGCTCAGCATGGGCAAACAGTTACAGTTTTAGAATTCTAGTTGGATCACATTCCTCGCGTTTCGGATCAGGAAGTTGAGGCAATATTGGCTAGGTTCATCAGATTTGCAGCCGGCGAGAAGGAGAAAGGAAACGCCCTTCTGGACGATGACCTTCTGGAAGGGGATGATGTGCATTGATGGCGGATAGTGGTTCATTGATGAGGAGTGGAGAATCTTCAACGCATTCATTGCCCCACTCCTCTCAGTGGCAGTTTTTAGGGCTAGAACCCTAATCGGGGCTTAGGTGGCTCAATCTGGGTCTTCCATTGTATTTGAATCTAAGCCATCCATTGGACTGGGCTAGATAAATAAGGAGTATCCCCCCTAATTTGTAATATTAGATATTAGATTAGATCAAGAAATCAGAGAGTAGAGAAGATAGAAGTTAGAATAGATAGAAGGATAGTTAGAAGTTAGCTTAGCTTGAAAAGGAAAGAAATCTTTCGCTTTGAAAGTTTTGTAAGAAGTTGTTGCGAAAAACTCATAATATAAAGAACTTCACTGATTGGTGATTCCCTCTTTCGTTGTGAGTAGTTGGCAAGGCTTTTTCGTCTTTCTGATTCAAGTATATTAAGAGTAAAGTAAATCTTATTTTATGCAAGTAGTGTTAATTGTAGAATGTGGCGTTGGTTTGAGCAAATCTTCATGTATCCATACCACTAGCAGGCTTGTTGACGGTAAGTCTGCCCTGTGTGGTCAATTGGAATTTCAACACCTAATTTCGGTTGTGATTTGTGTGTCCACTTGCTTCGTCATTAAGGGGTGCGCACGTTGAATCACAATTTGAACATCTTATCCATCCTTTTGAAGACTGTACCAACTTTGTTAGAGTTGTCCAAAGGGGAGACTAAACAAAGTTTGGTTTGAAGATTGTTAAAGCTTGTCCTCGCATTCCATCTTTAGAGATAGACTGTAGACTTCCTATCCCTTTTCCCTTTAAATTAAGTATTTTCTTGGTTAGTCTAGATATCAAGAGCCTCATAGTCAAAACCCTTTATTTGCTTTACAAAAAAAATCGAACAATTACGTAAGTCCCCTTGGAATCCAGCATATTCACATCAACCAACTCTATTCGCGATAAAAGGAACCTTGGAGTTGAATGCATGAACTTTCACGCAATCTTAGCATGCATAATATTTTGATAAAGAGAGAATAGAGTGACTGTTGGACATTTTATTCTGTGTTGGTGTTGTCATAAAACACACGTCAACAACTAGCTTCGGTCAGATATAAATGATGATTGCATTTATGCATCATCATCATTTATATGTGATCAAAATTACATATAAAATAAATAATTTTGAAAATAAGAAATTCGAATTTATGAGCATGAATAAAATTCGAAATATAAATAATGTTCAAACTTTGCATTATATAAATTGCAAGGTGTTAAATGCTTATATGTTTATGTTGACCACCGATTAGTATTAGTTGGCTAAGAGAGACCCGCGCGCTTCAAGGAAAACGTCCCATGGGAGGATGTGTCTCCACTCATGGTGTGTGTCTCTCCTTGGAGGCACGTATTGTTGACGTGTTTTTTATGACCACACCAACACAGAATAAAATGTCCAACGGTCACCCTATTCTCTCTTGATCAAAGTATTCAGCATGCTTAAGATTGCATGAAAGATCATGCGTGCAACTCCAAGGTTCCTTTTGTTGCGAATAGGCTCAGTTGATTGATGTGTATATGCTGGTTATTTCAAGGGGACTTACGTGAGTTGCTCATTCAGAAGAAAGGATTCTCAAATTTCAGGAGATTTGTCCATGATGCTCGGGTTCTTAAACTAATCGGATAATGCTGAATGTAAAAGGATATAAGGATTAGAGATGCTACCATCTACTCCTAAAGGGTGGAGGATGAGGATCGACTTAAACAATCATCAAACCAGGCTTTGCTTCGTCTCCCTTTGGACAACTCTGACAAAGTTGGTGCAATCTTCAAAGGATGGGTAAGATATTCAAATCGTGATTCAACATGTGCACTCCGTCACAACGATGCAAATGGACACACAAATCACGACCGAAGTTAGGTACTGATATTCCAGTTGACCACACAAGGCGAACTTACCATCAACAAGCCCGCTAGTGGTATGGATGAAAGTAGATATGTTCAAACCACAACGCCACACTCCACAATTAACAACTACTTGCATAAAATAAAGTCTACTCTATTCTATCAATCTGAATTGGAAAGACAAAAAGGCCTTGCTAGCTATTCATAACAAAAGATAGAACCACCATGCAATGATAAACCTTTGTATTATGAGAGTTTTGCACAACAACCTCTTACAAAACTTTCAAAGGGAAAGTTTTCTTTCCTTTTCAAACTAAGCTATCTTCTAAGCTAACTTTCTATCTATTCTAACTTCTATCTTCTATACTCTCTGATCTCTTGATCTAATCTAACATAAATTACAAATGAGGGGGGATGCCCCTTTTATAGGTGGCCTAGTCCAAAGAACGACTTAGATTGAATTACAATGAAGGGCTTAGATCGAGCCACATATGCCCCAATTAGGGTTTTTGCCCTAAAAACCGGCATAGAGAGGAGTGGGGCAATAAATGCACAAAAGATTCTCCACTCCTCTGCAGGAACCATTATCTGCAATTAATGCCCACTATCTTCTTCTAGAAGATTCTCGTCCAGAAACGTGTTCCCACTGCTCTGCCTGCCAATTCTGTTGCGTTAGGAGGAGAGCGAAAGAGTTTCTAAGATCGTCTCCGCAGATAATAAAATTTGAAAGGATTTGATGTTCAGCCCTCCTGTTGCTTTGACTCTGGGACGCATTTCTTCTTCGTGACTTTCACTTTTGCTTCTTTTGCATCAAGTTCTTAGTGTCTTAGCCAAACCTTCACTGTCGTTTCTTCTTTCCAAAGTTGCAACATTGTCTAGCTTCATCAAGTCCTCATGCCTTGGCTTCAACGTTCATCCTGCAAAACAAAAGAAGAGTATCAGAACACTTTATAATCTAAATTCGCTTTACTTACCTTATTCCCATGTTTTGACTGATTGATCTCTGGATGTCTGATAAAATTCATCATTTTCTAGCAAACTTTTATCATGGGCCCATTGTGCTAGGGCGCATGCCATCTTGTTGTTTTCATTCTCCCGCCTTAGCAATTTCATTTGCTTGCCTTATCCACCTTCCTTTAGGAGCTTGGTGACTTAGATAAAATTTCACTTGTCTTGAGCTTGAATGCACTTGACCCACTCTGCTTTCCTTTTCCATGCCTTAGAAAATTTCTCCCTCAGAGCCTTAAGAAATTTGTTAAACGGGTGCCAGGCCAAAATCTTTGCCGAAACAACACGAGCAAGGTGTGGAAGAACCTCAAATCATCTCCCAGTGAGAACTATCCAATACCCAGAAGAAATTTCCCCTCAGAAATCATAATTTCCATGTGTATCTAGACGAAGGGGTAAGTTTAATTTTTATTATTTTTGAAAAATAATAAAAATTACTAAGGTTTGTTCCATTTTCATTCTGGAGGAATTCCATGCCTGTAATCTGCTTTTTTCCTGCCTTAGTATTTTCTTGATTTTCCTGAAAAAATTCCCTTCTGCTTACGGGCACAACTCACCTTGCACTTGGAAAAATTACCTCCTCCAGGCGTGTTTCACATTTTGCCTTAGAAGAAATGCCTTAGGAAAATTTTAAATTCCTTGACTCTACCTTGGGCGCATTTGAGGTCTTCCACTTCTATTTTCTTCATCTTTTCATGTCCTAGCAATTTTGCCTTAGGCAATTTTATCCTTGCCTTCTCCACATTTTTTTTTTTTCTTACCTTGTAGCCTTGGGCGCATATCACCATGTCTACTTCCACATGAGGACGCATTACATGTGTGGTGGGGAAACCCGCCAACACTTAGAAACTTCTAACATTTCCCTTCCTTACCTTGGCGCGTTTTATCTAGGCTTCTTCCACATGTGGGCTTGAGGGCGCATTTTACCTTGTAGACTTCCAATCTTGGGCGCATTTTGCCTGGTTGACTTCCATATGTGGGCGCATTTGAAGGGGTGGGGAGAAATTTTCCCCACTTAGCGATTTTCATAACACCACTTCACTTCATGGGCGCATTTCCTACTCCATGCTTTTGTTTTCTTGCCCTAGACAAATTTCTTTGAAGTCTCCATATAGGTTGCTTGAAGTGGGCGCATTTTGCCTAGGGAGCTTTCATTTGTGCCTTAGAAACTTTTTCAAACACCTCAACTTACCTTGGGCGCATTTGGAGGGTCAAGCTTCCATTTTGAACTTAGAAACTTTTTCAAACTTCTTGCTTCTCATCTTGGGCGCATTTTGACCCATGCACTTCCATTCTTCAAGACTTAGAAAACTTTCTAAGACTCATGCTTACCTTGGGCGCATTTGAGAGGGTCAACTTCCAGTTTTCAATCCCTTAGAATTTTTTTATCACCATCTCTTCAAGACAGGGCGCATTTAGGGGGGTCTCCAGGAATTTGCCATGCCTTAGATATTTTCTTGCTTGATATCGTTGCTTGAGGGTGCATTTAGGGGTGGCTACTTCTGTTTCATACTTAGAAAATTTTCAGGCTATCATCCCTGATGTGGGTGCATTTCCACTAGCATGCTTCCATTTTGAGTTGAGGGCGCCTTCTGATGGTGGAGCTTTTGTTTTATACTTAGAATATTTTGACCTCTTTAGCTTGCCTTCACATTCTATTTTTAGTAAGTCTCTGCTATTTTGACCTCCACAGCTCCGTCTGTCATGCATTTTACATCATGTGACCTCCTTTGCTTGGTGGACTCGTTTTCGCCTGTCCTACATGCCAACTTGCTATTTATAGCTACCTGTTATTCATAGTAAGCCCTTGACTTTCTGACTTCCACTGCTCCATTTGACTTGAAGTTTTCGCCAAGTGGTCCTCATCACTTGATGAACCTGTTCACACCTGCCCCTCGTGTTGACCTGCTATTTATAGCCCTGTTCTGGAGATGACTTACTATAAATAGTAAGTGCCCGGATTATGCCCAAATTTTCTAGTAGATTGCTTGAAGGATGCTGATCGCAGTGGGATACCTTCGTTTCTCGAAATTCTATCCTTTTACCCTACTTTTTAGGCATCGAAGCTGGAAACCCTAATCTGTCTTGCATGTGCCTCGAACGGTCTCCGTTTGACCTCGTTTTTGTCGCATGCTGCTCTGTTCGTGATACTGACGTGTCGGGTGGCTGCCAGAGTGAAATTGCCATTTATAGTAAGTGCCCGGAAAGTGGCCAATCTGATGTCGGATGAGTTTGCATGTCATAGTGCCTGTGGGATCTCAAAAAACTCAGAAAAACCCAGAAAACTGGTCGACATGTGGGCACCGGCTAAAAATAGTAAGTCCCTGAAAACTGATCCATTCCGTTTGCATGTCATACCATTGCGAAGCTCTCGCAAAACCCACATGGAATATCCGGACATGCATCGAAAATCTCTGCATGCAAACCCTAAAAATAGCCTCGGAAGGCTATACCGTTGAAAGTAACCATCTCGGTTTGCATGTTACACCATCGCGAAGGTCTTGAAAAACCCAGATCAATGCTTCTGTCATTCATTGGAGAATTGTATGTTTAAGTCCTGAAAACTACCTCCAAAGCGGGAACTGCTAAAAATAGAATGTTGTCTGGATCTGCTCCAATTTTGCGTGCACATACTTTGAAGTTCTCTGGATGTGTTGGAGCAGTTGGAATTCCAAAATCCAGAGGAAAAGATCCCAAATTAGGTACTTACTAAAAATAGTAAGTTGTCAGATCTTAACGAAAATCTGATGGGAATCTGCTAGAGGCCCTCTGACTGCCCGGCTGCACTCAGTTGTCCATTTATCGACTTGATTTAATCTCAATCCAGCCTGAAGAGCAAAACCCTAATTTCACAGATTCATTGCAGTCTTAGCCAAAATTTCAAATTAGGTCAAATACAGAAACATCCCCAGAAGAACAGAGAAATCAGAGAGAGAGAGAGAGACGCAAAACAAAAGCCAAAAGATCAAAATGGAGCAAAAATTGGGGGGGTCCCCATTTGAATGGGGCGATGTGTGAAAAAGGTCACAACACGTATCTTCTTGGAGGTGCGTCTCCTCCTTCAAGTACAAAGCATGATGACAATGATTGATTGTAGACATCGAAATTAATAAATGTTTTGCAATCAACACATTGAAAATACAAGTAAAATCTGACTTATAATTCTTACACAAAATTTCAGTCTTAGAATTTCCATAGGTCCTTCTTAGGATTCAATTTGACAAAGATTTGATTAACACTTTCATGGTATCAGAGCCAAGTTGAGTGAATCCAAATCAAATCTGGATATCAGATTGCTTAGGAAAATTTGTATTTTTTAAATCGAATTCACATTACATTCTTCATAATGTGAAGTGTGATCAGATTTGAAGATCGTCTTGGAGGAGCAAACAACTTCACATCATGGAAATTTAGAATCATTATGATCCTTAAAGAGAATAAATTACTCATTTTTTGAGAGAAAACAAAAGGGAACCTGAGGCTGATCCTGAGAAAACTCAATGGATTGAGAACAATGAAAAGGCCATGAAAATCTTAGTAGATGCAGTTAGGGATAATGTAGTTCGCATTCTAGCGAAACATGAAATTGCATATCTAATGTTCAAATCCCTTGAGAGCACTTATGAGATAAACAACACCAATAGGACTCTTGCATTAAAGAGCCAAATCAACAATGTCCAAATAAACAAAGGAGAAACTATTAATGCATACTTCATGAGGATCATTGAACTAAGGGATCAATTATTCACAATTGGATATCAAATTGATAGCAAAGAGTTAACTCTAATTGCACTAGGAGGCCTACCAAACTCATGAGAGTCATTTGTTCAAGGAATAAGTGCGAGATCTAAACTCCCGAATTTTGATAGGCTAAGAACAGATTGCCTACAAGAGGAAACAAGACTCTCAACAAAAGAAAACAAACAAAAGAACATAGATGAAGACATTCATGTGCTGAACACAACATCTAATAAAAGGAGTAAGAAAAACTCCTACAGGAAAGGATCATTTAAAAGAAAGAGAAATTCTTATGGAAAAGAATCTTCCAAGAAGAAAGACATCTCTCAAGTACAATGGTTTAGATGTGAGCAATATGGCCACTATGCAATTAAGTGCCCTGATAGATCAAAACAACAAGCATCCTTTGCTAAAGTAGTGTTGTGACCTTTTCACACATCGCCCCATTCAGATGAGGACCCCCAATTTTTTGCTCGATTTTGGTCTTTTGGCTTTAGTTTTGCGTCTCTCTGATCTTTTGTCCTTTTAGGGATGCCCCTATCATTTGACCTAATTTGGAATTTTGGCTGTCTGTGAAATTAGGGTTTTCATTCTTCAGGCTAAATTGAGTTGAATAATTGACAGCTGAGCTTGGCATTGCAATCAGAGAGTTCGTGGCAGGATCCCACTAAATTTTCATCATAATCTGACAACTTACTATTTTTAGTAAGTACCTAATTTGGGGCCTTTTCCTCAGAATTTTGGGATTCTGCCTACTTCAACACATCCAGGTAACTTCAAAGGGCCTACACATAAAATTTGAACAAATTCTGACAACTGGCTATTTTTAGCAGTTCCGGCTTCAGGCACCGTTTTTAGGGCCCGCACATATGATTTTCAAATGCATGTTTGGGGAATGTTTTTAGGTTTTTCAAGACCTTTGTAGTGATGTAACATGCAAACTGAGATGATGAATTTCAGAGTTTAGCCTTCAAAGGCTATTTTTAGGGTTTGCATGCAGTATTTTTCAACGCATGTCTGGATATTCCTCGTGGGTTTTTCGAGAGGTTCACAGTGGTGTGACATGCAAACTGTAAAGATCAGTTTTTAGGGACTTACTATTTTTAGTTAGTGCTCGCATGTTGACTAGTTTTCTGGGTTTTTCTGGGTTTTTTGAGATCCCACGAGTAGTTTAACATGCAAACTCATCCGACATAAAATGGATCACTTTTCAGACACTTACTATAAATAGCAGGTTCGCTTCCGCAGCCAGCCGACACTTCAGTTTCACGAGCATAACAACATGCAACGAAAGTCAGGTCAAACAAAGGTCATTTGAGGCACATGCATATCAAATTAGGGTTTCTGGCTTTGATGCCTAAAAAGAGGGGTAAAAAGCTAGAATTTCGAAAAACAAAGATATCCCATCACGATCAACATCCTTCAGGCTATCTACTGGTAAAATTTGGGCTCAATCCGAGCACTTACTATTTATAGTAAGTTGTCTCCAGAACATGGCTATAAATAGCAGGTCAGCACGAGGGGCAGATGTAAACAGGTTCACCAAGCAATGAGGATCACACCTAGCAAATTTTAGATCAATTAGAGCTGCAAAAGTCAAGCAATTTTAGGGTTTGCTAAAAATAGCACACTAGTGTGGACAGAGGGTATAAACAAGGTGACAAGGTGACAAGGTCTGTAGAGACACAACCACGCCAACTCCAGTTTCAGAACAGGTGAAAAGGCATGGGAAGGCACACTTCTCCAAATTTGCTAATAATAGAAGAGTGCAGAGGTAGCTGAGACATTGAAGATTTTCAAGTTGAAGTGTAAGTGTTGGGATTTCCTTCTCCCTACCTCAAATGTGCCCAAGGCTCAAGCAAATTCCACCACCACATGCAAAATGCGCCCAAGCTTGATGAAAATTCCTCCTCCCTATGGTAAATGCGCCCTCAAGGTGTAAGCAAGTATGATGTTCAAAATTCTTCTAAGGCATTGAAAGTGGAAGCTCCCCCTCCTAAATGCGCCCAAGGCAAGACAAGGTAGCTTGCTGGTTGAAATATTTTCTAAGGCATTAAAATGAGAGTAGACACCCTCAAATGCGCCCACCAAGGAGGTTTGCTAATTTGAAAAATGTTCTAAGGCATAAAATTCCTTCACAACCCCCTGAAATGCGCCCTTGGATGAAATGAAGATAGGAAATTTTCTAAGGCAAGTAAAGTGGAAGTGCAACCTCCTAATTGCGCCCATCATGAAGAATTCAATTAAAATATTCTAAGGCACAAAGTGAAAGTAGCCTATCTAAAATGCGTCCAAGTCAAGAAGAAGTGGCTTCAAAATATTCTAAGGGTGAAAGCTCCACCATGGAAATGCGCCCACCTTGATGAGTCTCTCAAAATATTCTAAGGCTGGAGAAATGGAAGTTGGACCCCTCAAATGCGCCCTCATCTTGAAAGGATTAATGAAAGCCCTAGAAACACCTAAGGGATGGGGTAATGGAAGTTAAAGAACTGAAATGCGCCCTCAAAACAGAAGCTCCCTAGGCTATTTGCGCCCATGATGGAGGAATAGGCTAAAAACGCCCAAGTATGAGAAAATAAGAGCCCACAAGCTAAAACGCGCCCAAAGGGAAATGAGCAAGCATGAAAAGTTTCTAAGTGTTTGGAATCAAAGCTACACTTCCAATATGCACCCAAGGAGAAGTGGAGACTTAGAAATTTGTCTGAGGCAAGAAAACAAAAGCATGGAGTAGGAAATGCGCCCATGAAGTGAAGTGGTGTTATGAAAATTTCTAAGTATGAAAATTGTAGCACATGGCCTCAAAGGCGCCCTTGACTTGAGGTGAAGGACGTTAAAAAAATTTCTAAGTATGAAGACAAAAGTCTACCTCTTGAAATGCGCCCTTGAAGGAGGCTTGATGATAAAATTTGCCTAAGGCATTTAAAATGGAAGGAGCTACCCCCAAATGCGTCCAAGGAGGAGAAGGAAGAGCTGACTTAAAAGGTTTCTAAGAGTGAGGGAAATAAAACCTCACTAGCTAAAATGCGCCCAGCAAGGTGAAGGGACTTAGAATTTTTGTAAGTCATGAAAAATTGCAGCTGCATATCCCAAATGCTCCCTCAAAGCATACAAGGGATGTAAAATGCTAAGGCAATGGAGATGGAAGTAACAAATACAAAATGCGCCTAAGGTTGAAAGGAGCAAGACTTGAAAAGTATTCTAAGTCACAAAAATGAAAACACAAGGTGGTAAATGCGCCCAACAAGTAAAGTTATGAGTTGAAGAAATTCTCAATTAGTGAAACTAGAAGAAGGCACCCTCATTTGCGCCCAAGGGAGGAATGAGAAGTTGGAAAATGTATTAAGTTAGAAAGCTTGAAGCTAGGCCGTCAGAATGCGTCCAGCTTGTGCAGGCAGCCAGAGAAAATTTCCAAGGCAAGGTGAAATAAAAGAAGACCTTCCAAAATGTGCCCTCAAGGTGATAAAAGTTCCTAAGGTATAAAAAATGGAAGCACATAGTGGGAAATGCACCCAAGGTGGCAAGGTGGGATGGAGGCCTTGGCGTGGGAAACATTTAGATACTGAAGGTAAAATGAAGAGCGCCCAAGGTGAGTTAACAAAATTTTAAATATATTCTCTAAGGCATTTCTAAGGTAAAGTGAGAAATACGCCTAAGGAGGAGGTGATGTTAAAATTTCTAGAGGCAAGATCAAATGCACCTGGGA
This sequence comes from Sequoiadendron giganteum, assembly GCA_007115665.2. Lineage (NCBI taxonomy): Eukaryota > Viridiplantae > Streptophyta > Pinopsida > Cupressales > Cupressaceae > Sequoiadendron > Sequoiadendron giganteum. Next base: position 65,945,639 of record VCHN02000014.1, on the reverse strand, counting down.
ACAGAGGGAATTCTTCGGGAAAAAGGGGTAAACACCGAGGCATGAAAAATGAAGGCTACAAGTAAGAAGTACGCCCAAAATTAAAATGGAGTAAACCTTGGTAATTTTTATTATTTTTCAAAAATAATAAAAATTAAACTTACCCCTTCGTTTGGATACACTTAAAAATGACGATTTTGAGGGGAAATTTCTTCTGGGTATTGAACATTTTCCACTGGGAGATGATTTAAAATTCTTCCATACCTTGCTCGTGTTGTTTCGACGAAGATTTTACCCTGGAACCCGTTTAACAAACTTCCTAAGGCTCAGATGGATAAATTTTCTAAGGCATGGTGAACTAAAGCTCAAGAGGTCAAATAGACTCACAGGGTAGAGATGGATTTGTTCAAGGCATAGAAGAATTTGAAGATGAAATGAAGCTAGAACATCAAGCATTTAGACGTTGAAAAGTTATAAGTGTGTTGGAAATGATGAACTCTATCAAGATCCGAAGATCAATCAGTCAAAACGTGAAGATAGGGTAAGTAGAGTGAATTTATATTATAAAATGTTTTGATGCTCTTCTTTTTGTTCGTTTTGCAGGAAGGAGATGTTGAGAGAAATGGTAAGTGTTGGGACAAAGTTGAAAAGGTTCCCAAGGAAGGAGAAATGGCAGTGAAAACATGGCTAAGGCATTAAGAATGTGATGCAAAGGAGGCTAAGTGCGCCCAAAGCAGTGAGCTGAAGAAATATGAAAGTTACAAATGCATCCAGAAATTGAAACGACAGGAGGGATGAATGCGAAGGACTGAGCGGACGAACTCTGGAGACAATCTTTTAGCTTTTTTTACCCTCTTCCTAGCGCAACAAAATTGGCAGGCAGAGCAGTGGGAACACGTTTCTGGACGAGAATCTTTTGGATGATAGTGGGCATTAATTGCTCATAGTGGTTCTTGCAGAGGAGTGGAGAATATTCTTTGCATTCATTGCCCCACTCCTCTCTGTGGCGGTTTTTAGGGCATATGTGGCTCGATCTGAGCGCTTTGTTGTAATTCAATCTAAGCCGTCCATTGGACTGGGCCAACTATAAAAGGGGCATCCCCCCTCATTTGTAATAAATTAGATTAGATCAAGAAGTCAGAGAGTAGAGAAGATAGAAGTTAGAATAGAAGTAGCATAGCATAGATTGCATAGCTTAGTTTGAAGAGGAAAGGAAGTTTTCCCATTGAGGACTTTGTAAGAAGTTGTTGTGAACACTCTCATAATATAAAGAATTTTCATTGATTGGTGATTTCCTTCTTTTATTATGAGTAGCTAGCAAGGCTTTTTCGTCTTTCCGACTCAAGTAGATTAAAGTAAAGCAGACTTTATTTTATGCAAGTAGTTGTTAATTGTGGAGTGTGGCATTTTGGTTTGAGCATATCTTCTTTCATCCATACCACTAGCGGGCTTATTAATGGTAAGTTCGCCCTGCGTGGTCAACTGGAATATCAGTACCTAACTTCGGTTGTGATTTGTGTGTTCACTTGCATCGTTGTGACGGAGTGCACATGTTGAATCACAATTTGAACATCTTACTCATCCTTTGAAGATTGCACCAACTTTGTCAGAGTTGTCCGAAGGGAGACGAAGAAAAGTCTGATTTGAAGATTGTTTAAGCCGATCCTCGCCCTCCACCCTTTAGAGTAGATGGTAGCATCTCTAATCCTTGCATCTTTTTACATTCAGTATTATCCGGTTAGTTTAAGAACTTGAGCATCATCGACAAATCTTCCGAAATTTGAATATCCTTTCTGTTGAAGGAGCAACTCACGTAAGTCCCCTTGGAATACCCAGCATATTCACATCAACCAACTGAGTCTATTCACAATAAAAGGAACCTTGGAGTTGAACGCATGAACTTTCACGCAATCTTAGCATGCGGAATACTTTGATCAAGAGGGAATAGAGTGACCGTTGGACATTTTATTCTGTGTTGGTGTTGTCATAAAAAACACGTCAACAAGTAGGAAAGTCAAATTCAGACCGTGAATCTGAGAAATTTGTATTCTATTCAACTTAATCTAGTCAAGTATCTAACAACACCTACAACTGGGTAATTGATAGTGGTTCTTCAAGGCATATCGCAGGGTTAAGACACTATGATTGAAGAGACTGATGAAGAAGTAACCATTCGGGATGATTCTGCACACCCTGTAAAAGGGATTGGCACTTGCTCCATCACATTGAAATCTGGTATCTCCCTTCGGCTCACTGGAGTTTTATTTGTACTTGGAATAAAGAGGAATCTAATATCCATCTCTGCCCTTGAAGACAATGTATATAGAGTTGCCTTTATGGATGGGAAAGTTCTGGCATGGCCTAAGAACTCAACTATAAAGAAAGCCCAAACCATAGGTATAAGACAAGGGTATCTTTACAAACTATGCACTGAGGTTAAGCAAGCCCTTACCCTTGATACTTCTGATTCAAATGAAATTTGGCATAGAAAATTAGGACACCTTCACTTTCGGGCCCTACCTTTTGTAGAAAAACTTGTAACAAAATTACCTAAGTTAAAACCAGCTCATGAAGGAACTTGTAAAGGTTGTGCCCTAGAAATGAATGCAAAGGGATACTATAGTGTTCCACCACTCTGCTGATTTGTTTTATCGAGTTTGTAGATCTGATTTTTCGTTTTAGTTTAATGCCTTCCTTCTTGCTTTGTGTTTGTTTGCTAATAATGCTAAATGGTACTAAAAACAACATATGCATAAGGGAAACTTTAATAAACCAAACTATTGAAAGAACCTTGAGTCATTACTCAATTCAGTGGCCAAATATGTCTTCTTCATTACAATAATAAGTTGCATACAACATCTAACTTACAACCTATTTAAACTACATATATCTTATACTAAACTTTAACTTACAGCCAAGCATCACTGTGAATAGTGACTTGTTACAGTACCCACCCCAAATAAAATGCTGATTGCTCTTTAAGGATGAGTTTCTCCCACCAAAGTCTCACATGGCAAGCTTCCTAAGACCAGGGCGCCCCTTTTAGGAGTGATTGCAGCCACCATAGAGAGGCATTTTATTTTCCTTTGCTATTACAAACCCTCAAGAGAAAGCAGCTGGCTGTAGCTTTCAAAAAACAGTCCCAAAATGCTTCAAAACCGAACAAGTCCTATATAAACAATAATGGAGACCATGGCCACCAAGCTTACTCAGAAAATAGCTCAAAAACCTTGCAAACCAACACTTGTGTCGCCAAAATGAAGCAACCGAAAACTGATCAACAACTTTATGGTGGTGTTTCACACCCTCAAGCAGCTCCAAACGAAGAACCGAGCCCCACCAAGGTCACCAACTGTAAGAAATTTGGAAACCCTAGCCTCTTTCTTCCTCCAAAGCCACACTCCAAAGTTTCTTCAAACAAAATGATTATCTAATGAGAAGGGTTGAACTTTCTCTCTTGATATTTATAATTTAACATTGAAATCGCTATTCATTAAAGTGAGCACTATTCACTTAAGTTATTTATTTTTTCACTTTAGGTATGAATAGTAACTGAAAAATATAAAGTGACCCCTTTCATTTGAAGACACATGGTCCCCAGGCCAAGGATGGTGAAATTAAAGGTGAGTATCATAAATTTAAGCACAAGTATCGTGCCAAACGCCACAATTCACCCCGCAACCAAACCCCAAAGATCCAGACTGCAAATTGATGACCAAGTGCCTGTCCGAGAAACCCTCTATCCAAAACTATTAGCTTGCAAGGGTCAGGAAAATAGGCCAATCCCCCAACTCTGATGCTCATGAAAAAGGGGACATTACAGTCAGCCCTCCTTGATATTGCTTGTCCCCAAGCAATCTCTACTGCAAAGAAACCTCACTCCTCGGAAGGCCGAAAAGAAGAACTGTAAAATGTCCCATGCATCAGTGACTAATTCCGAAATCACCAACATAAACACAGTTGTGCCAAATATCCCTGGATCCCAACACCAGAACGAAAGGCTGCCATGTCTGATAACCTTTGACTTCTTTCGTACAAATCTGATCACAACTTCACCATGTTGACAATTGGTGAGGCAACTTGTCAGAACCCATCCAACTATAGTGCTAGTCCTGTCACCATCTGGATCGCTTTACAACCTGAACTCGCATCCATTTTTCGTGAAGAGACAAAAATATCTGGAAACATCCACAACACATCTCTCTACAGTCTCTCCAAAATACCCATGGAAGTGACAACCTGTCAAACCATCATATCTGTTGATATAGTAATCACCCTGTAACCATGTATCCGTATGAAATCCCTGTGGTATTAGAGTAGAAAACTCTGTCAGATACATATCAGCACGATGGATATTTGACTGTTGTCTCTGCAAGTAATCCCCTGCAAACAACTGAGTCAAGTACTTGCAGCCTCTAGTCCCATCTTCTGAAGACGGTAACTCTGGACACAGTAAGGAGTCACTCCCCTTGACTGCAACAAGGAAAAAACCCTGCGCACAAGGATTGTGCATCGAATATGAGTCATGTACAGGTGGATTAAAGGTCAAACTGTAAGCATTCCTCACCTTGTACACACTATTAAACTCCTCTGTGAGGCCTGTTTGGAATCCTGATGCACTAGGACTATCCCAAAACCTGCGGTTATCGCTCAACCTTGAACTAGTATCCGGAGTATGATTGACTTCCAGCTCGAAGAGTGGATTATCTTAGATCAAACCACCATCAAACTCACATAGGGGATTATTCACAAACTGTGCAAACAGTCCATGCGGATCTGAATTATCCAATTCTGAGTCCTTGGAACAATACATTGAATTGTACTCCAAAATTGGCTCATCAAGCTGCCAATTATAATCAACTGTATGGAATGAAATGATTGATTTGCTTCTAGGAGAGGGAAACAAATCGACATAGGAACCAATCTCCCAACTAGATGTTGCTCTGCATATCTCCTGTGAAGTGGATGAAGTAGTGTTGTGAGTTGACACATAACTTTCTGGTGAGTCAACTTCCATGTCACAAGAGCTATCGATGATTTGTTCTGCATCACCTATCATGGGACTAAACTCAGGAGAAGTTGGTGCCACACATTGCTCTTTGCAACTCTCAATCGATGCACTCATCCCATTTGTATCAACTGCACCTGAAACCGTGATGGATGTAGTAACCACATCCTCAATCTGCTCACAATCATAATCCGTGGATATATGTTCTTCACCAACTGCTGCCATGGAAACCTGAACTATATTGGAAGAGGAAGAGGACTGTGCCAAATTCGATACCACGGTAAGCTCCTCGTTCCGTTACTGTGACTCTTGAAGGGCCAATTGAGTGCTCTTCAAAGAATCCATAGTCCTCTCTAGCTCATAAGTGAGCTCATCAACCTCCTCTTCTTTTCCCTGCAATGCATTATGACAAATGCAACCCCACTCGAGAAGGAAATCTCTTTCTGCAAGTAGCTGTAGGTAGTTCTGTTTCATAATTCCAACTGCCTCTTAAAGTGCATGCAACTCCGCAAATGAAAACCTACTATCATTGTGCCCATCTGTCATAGGAGTGCTCCCACCCAAAGTAGCCAACATCTGACAAGCAACATCAAAATGCTCTATGGCTGTGGCAATCATACTGTCATTAACCTTAAGTTGCCCTATCACATGATGAGGACCCTATAACTTATCACTCCCGTACAAGTTCTCTAATTTAGAAGTTGCACTATGATATGAGGCTGAATTATCATCGCTCATTAACTGATAAGCAGCATCGTGTGTGCTATTAACTTCACACACAATATCAACAAGGGTACTGCTGCTATGTACCTCATAGGATGACTCAACAGATATTGTTGAAGCTGCCGTTTTGTCAATGTCTTTGTACACTTCTCCTTCCAAGGCATTTGCACATCCACCCGTCACGATCTTGGGATTCATCGCCCTTAAATAAATTTTCTGATTGGTTTCCTATGGTCTGATATGAAAAATCAGACTCGCTGTGGCATGAATCGTCACCATAAATCGCATACTTAATGCCCAAATCTCGAGTACTAACTGTTGACGTGCCTTTTATGACAACGCCAGCACAGAATAAAATGTCCAATGGTCACTCTATTCTCTCTTGATCAAAGTATTCCGCATGCTAAGATTGCGTGAAAGTTCATGCGTTCAACTCCAAGGTTCCTTTTGTCGCGAATAGACTCAGTTGGTTGATGTGTATATGCTGGTTATTTCAAGGGGACTTACGTAGTTGTTCAATCATAGTGAAACAATGAATGATTTTGACGATATTGCTCTGATGTTCGAATCAATCGGGAAATACTGAATTAAAGGGAAAGGGATAGGGATCCTACAATCTATTTCTAAGGATGGAAGGCAAAACTAGCTTTAACAATCTCCAAACCAAACTTTGTATCGTCTCCCCCTCGGACAACTCTGACAAAGCTGATGCAATCTTCAAAGGATAGGTAGATATTCAGATCGAGATTCAACATGCACACCCCTTCACCACGAAGCGAGTGGACACACAAATCGCAACCGAAGTTAAGTGCTGAAATTCCAGTTGACCACGCAGGGCAGACTTACCGTCAACAAGCCTGCTAGTGGTATGGATATAGGGAGATATGCTCAAACCAATGTTGCATTCCACAATTAACGCTACTTGCATGGAAACAAAATCTATTCTACTTTACTCTATTCGAATTGGAAAGACGAAAAGACCTCGTCAACTACCCACAACATAAAATGAAGTCACCAATCAATGAAGTCTTTATATCATGAGAGTGTTTACACAACAATCTTTTGCAAAACTTTCAAAGGGAAAGTCTTTCTTTCCTTTCCAACTAAGCTAACTCCTAGCTCTACTTTATCAATCTCTATCTTAGTCTAGTTCTGATCTATCTCTGGTTCTAATTCTATCTAAATGAAATACAATTGAGGGGGGATACCCCTTTTATAATAAACCCAGTCCAGTGGACGGTTCAGATCTGATTACAATAAAGGGCTCGGATTGAGCCACCCATGCCCTAATTAGGGTTTATGCCCTAAAAACCGCCACTGAGAGGAGTGGGGCAATGAATGTGCAGAATATTCTCCACTCCTCTGCAGGTCCACTACCTGCAATCAATGCACATCGTCCTCCTGCAGCAGATCGTCATCCAGAAGAGCGTTTCCTTTCTCCTTCTCGCTGGCTGCAAATCTGGTGAATCTGGCTAATACTTCCTCAACTTCCTGATCGGAGATAGGAGGAATGTGATCCAACTGAAACTCTAAAACTGCAACTATTTGCCCATGCCGGGCACATGATTTCTTCTAGGCAACAAGGGCATCCTGGGTGTTCTGTATGATACTGGAGAACGTGGCAGTGTTCTCGAAATCATCCTAAGTGAAGGTTTTCACCTCAGAGAAGAATGGCGTCAATCTGTCCTTTAGTCCATCTGCAGTTATCTCTTCAGAAGTCAACCTCCTGGCAAAGATTGCCTCCAACGTGTTGAGGACTCCATCTAAGATGTTCGTCATGGCCTTTCTGACCCTGACAGAATCTGCTTGTGATGCATCATAGAATCCCCGGCCTGTGACTAATGAAGAATACCATCTGGCGAAGTCGTATCTATCTCCCTGCTGGATAACACCTCCCTCAACCAAAGTGTGTTGAGGTATGCTCATCAAAGCCCCTAGACGGAGAACAACTCTCGTCTGATAGATGCGAGCCTCACCCCAAGCATGGTTAACTGCCTCTACTCTAGCCATAATATCGGAAGCCTGCCCATAGGGATGTGCAAGATCTCCCATGAACTTTCTTGTCTCTGTACGGACACTGACAACCCATGTGTCTGCCTGCTGTGCCATTCTCCTTAAATCTTCTAATCCACTGATTGACTCCCTGGAAAACTCAGCTGGGAGCTCGATTGTAGGATTTTCTTGCCCACAAGGACGGGACAAGTGCTGCACGTAGCCAATCAATGTCCGATGCTCTACCTTCAATCTTTTGTATTTGCTCTCAACATGGGACAACCTGTCCTTGAGTGCTCGATAGGAGTTATCGCACTCCTCTACCACCTGTGCCCCAGTAGGGTGGCCTAGTTCCATGGTTGTCACAATATAGTTCTTAGGAACTGCCTCGTCTCTATTACATTCCTCCCGTGGAATTGCCATATGCAAGGTTCGGGATCCATCCTCATCTGAGGATATTCTGGAAAACTTCCTAGCCTTCTTCTTCGTGGGAGGTGCATTGATCCTTTGCAGCAATTCCTCTATCTCGTATGCAGGATCGGTCTCATCCACAGGATCACGCCTCATCCTATCCCTCAGCCAGTCTGGCACCTCCTGTCGTGTGTCTGCTATGATGAAAGGCTGCTCTACCTCGGCCTCTACTTCATGGCCCTCGTTCCGACGAGGCTCATCATCATCTATAGGCTCAGTGTCTCCTGAGCTCTGGGCATCTCGATCGGAAGCAGCATCATTCTCGAGAGCTACCTCAATCTCATGCTGAAACTGGGTATCTGTGGCAGTGCCTTCATCGGTCTCTTGCCGGTTCTCCTCTTGATTATCCTCTCGGGGCACATTGATGCTCTGGCCCATGGACTCCCTACGAAGTGGCTGGCTCTCTATTTGTACTGCCTGTTCTGCCTGCAACCTCTCCTTCTGATCAGCAAATAGGGACACTTCCTGTATGCTCGGAGAATGTGTTCGAGCTGGCAGATGCAAGGATTCCTCAACTATCACAGGCTCCGGTCGAACTGGCTCTTTTCCCCTAGGCTCTGGAGTTGGATTACTCCGTCTCCTTGGATCAATCGATGGTAACCTGCTGTCTCCCATCAAATTATATGTGAGGGAAATTGACCCTCCCTTTAGTCGGTTGATATGTCTCTCTATCCAACTCCGTGTAAATGTCAGGACTGGGATACAAAGTGTGTCCAAGTCGGTGATCTCTGGCTCTGATCAATCTGGGAGTGGCAAGGGCGTGTTTCTTACTGTGTCGTAATCAACCTGTACAACGTTTATGTCCTCCTCAATCTGATCTGGTACAGGAATAATCTCGCACTCTCTGATCATTGCCAATGGTATCCGGGAAAACATCCTCTTTCTGACTTCGACCTCATCCACTGCACTTGCCCAAAAATCTTCTATTTGTGCCTTGTGCCTAAACTCCTCTGTCGATACCCACCTGATATTTCTATGAGGATCGTAGTAGTGTCTGTTGGAATGGTAAGAAAGCTGAAAGAACTGGAGTGTCGCCTCTACCTCCCTTGCTGCCTGCAGTGATGGGCATACTTCGTCTGAATTTCCCATAGCAATCGGGAACTCAAGTCCGCCCTTCTTCTTCTTCTTTTGAATCTTATCGTAGGCAATCAGTTGCCTAGAAACTTCCAGCATCACTACCCTGTTTGTGGGATATCGGGGCAACCTGTATGGGTAGGAAGAGAATCCCTTCAGCCTTATGTAAGTGAATTTTGGGAATTGGATAAACCAACATCCAAATTTCTCAATCATTTCTTGTGCCTCCCTCGATATTCTGTGATGGGTCCTTTGCTGCAAGGTCCTCGTGATGTGCATAGTAAAGGCATCGTTGACTCTTTTGTAATTAGTAGTGCTTGTCAAATGCAACTGCGGACAAGCCTCGAATATTTTGAATTGCTGAGAACTGCAACCAATTGGTTCTTTGTAAGAGATCTCCCTATATCTTGTCATGCGAGCCAGCATATAGACGAGGTAAGAGCCCATATAAAATGTTTTAGTCCTCCTCACATTGCGGTGCTGCTCATGTAGACCATCATTGATTAACAGTGCCCAATCCATGAAATCCTTGCCCTCCAGTACCAAGTTGACAAAGTAAAACATCCAAGGTTCGAAGACGAACGCTTGGGGACACCCCCCAACTCTACTCAACATCATAATCAGGTCGCCAAACTCTTGCTTCAAGTCTTCGGAGATTATCTGTTTGGGCAACTTCGTACGAGTTGGTTTGGGCTTGACCATCCACCTAGTGTTTATCACATCAGCACACCGGTCTGTTTTGGATGAATACATTCTGTCAGCCCTGTCCTTCGTTTTGTAAATCATTTTCTCGTGGGCGGGGATCCCGAATGCCTCTCCGATTGCTTGTGGTGTCAGGTTAGCTAGCACCTTGCCATCTGGCACAACGATCGTCCTCCTCTCCGAATCATAGTGGTGAGAGGATTCCATAATGAGTTCCGGGCATCGGATCGTTGGTGGAAAATTTGCAGCTGCATGTAACCCACTTCAGACAATGCTATGTGAAGTCACTGATGGGCGATGGCCTCCAGTCCCCATTATCCTTCTTTTGAACGCCTCCAGGTTAAACGAGCCCAGGTTTGTGTCTGCGAGCCTGCCCAACTTTGATGTGAATTTTGATTCTGGCAGGAAAGACTTGCTTAATTTCTTGATTACTGCCTGTCTGGACTCGGTGTGGACGTTCTTTTCTGCAGCTCTTTTGCTTGACTTGACCATTCTGCAAAAAGGGTAAGATAGTCAGCAAACAAGATTTTTAAAATAAAATAATAACCATCATTGAGTGTGTCAGTAGATTTTTCTTTTAAATGACAAAGGCTGCAACACTTCTTGATGTTTTTAACTGTAAACCTTAACTATTGCCTGTTTACTTCAACGTTCTCAGAAATTTCCTTTGGGTTGCAGCAACACAATGCCCAATACTTGGAAATGTTTGCCTGCAACAATTTAATTTTAACAAATTTGAAACCTCCTCTTTGAAGTTCGCACTTTTCCTTCTAACTTAGCAACTTTCAAAAACTTAAAACTTTCTTCTCAAGTCGCACTTAGGCATTCAACAACTTCACTTTGGTATATTCGAACTTCCTCACAATTGTAGCAATTTAGAAACTCACTTCTCAGCAACTTGAAATCTTGACAAGGTAGGTCGCACTTCTCCAGCAAGTTTGTGACTTCCGCAATTCGTGCTTCAGCAGCTCCAGTCCTTCAGGGATTCGAAATCCTCAACCTCCAGCTCTCTAAAAATTCGAAATCCTCAGCAACCTTCAGCTCTTTTCACAAATTCGAACTTCTCACTTTCAACTCTTCAGCAACTCGCGAGAGAAAAATGAAGAGGACTTCAAAACTTATTGCTTGGTTGAATTCCTGCAGAGGATAAACTTAGTAAACATTTTGAATTCATTTTCCCTCTTGTTGACGTGTTTTTTATGACGACATCAACACAGAATAAAGTTGTCCAACGGTCACTCTATTCCCTCTTGATCAAAGTGTCCCACATGCTAAGATTGCTTGAAAGTTCATGTGTTCGACTCCAAGGTTCCTTTTATTGCGAATAGACTCAGTTGGTTGATGTGTTTTGCTGGATTATTCCAAGGGGACTTACGTAATTGTTCGATTTTGTGAAGCAATTAGGACATAAAAGATTTGACAATATTGCTCTGACTCCTAAATTAACCGGGAAATACTGAATTTAAAAGGGATAGGGATAGGGATTCTACAAATCTACTTCTAAAGGGTGGAGGACGAGAATCGACTTAAACAATCTTCAAACCAATCTTTGCTTTGTCTCCTTTCGGACAACTCCGACAAAGTTGGTGCAATCTTCAAAGGATGAGAAAGGTGTTCAAACTATGACACAACATATTCATACCATCACTACGATGCATACAGACATATGAGCCACAGTTGAAGTTAAGTGCCAATATTCCAGTTGACCACGCAAGGCGAGCTTACCATCAGTAAGCCCGCTAGTGGTATGGATGAAAGAAGATATGCTCAAATCACAACGCCACACTCCACAATTAACAACTACTTGCATAAGCAAAGGCTACTCTACTCTATCCACTTGAATTGGAAAGACGAACAAGCCTTGCTAGCTACTCACAATAGAAGATAGAACCACCAAACAATGATAAATCTTTATATTATGAGAGTGTTCACAACAACTTCTTACAAAGTCCTCAATGGGAAAACTTCCTTTCCTCCTCAATCTAAGCTAACTTCTAATCTAAATGCTATATGCCTTCTACTCTCGCTCTGATTCAATTCTTGATCTAATGTCTAATAGATTACAAATGAGGGGGGATGCCCCTTTTATAGCTAGCGCATTTCAACGAACGACTCAGATTGAATTAGAATGAAGGGCTCAGATCGAGCCACCTATGCGCTGATTAGGGTTTCTGCCCTAAAAACCGCTACAGAGAGGAGTGGGCAATGAATGCATAGAATATTCTCCAGCCCCCTGCAGGAATCATAATGAGCAATTAATGCCCACCACCATCATCAAGAAGATCCTCATCCATGAGAGCGTTCCCATTGGCCTGTTCTCGGACCGCAAACCCGATCAATCGGGCCAATACCGCTTCAACCTCCTAGGCAGAAATCGGTGGAATGTGGTTGAGTTGGAACTCCAAGACCGCTACCGTCTGTCCGTGCCAGATGTAGGACTTCCTCCATGTCGCTAAGGCGTCCTGGGTATGCTGAATAATACTAGAGAAAGTGGAGACATTCTCAAAGTCATCCAGGACAAGCGACCTCGCAGCTGAGAAGAACGGAGCTAGTTTATCCTTCAAGCCATCAGCAGTTATTTCCTCTGGGGCCAACTTTCTAGCAAATATGGCTTCTAATGTATTAAGGACTCCCTCCAAGATGTTACCCATTGCTTTCCTCACTCCTTGGGCATATTTCTTTCTCATTCAATTTTAAATTTCCATGCCTTGGAAATTTTCAAGGCTCTATCACTTCAACTTGGGCGCATTCTATAGGTGAAACTTTGATTTTTAAATGCCTTAGGCGTTTTCAGCCTTCCAATTACCTTGGGCGCATTCACTACTTCAAGCTCTCATTTTGCCTTAGCAAATTTTCAAAGGCTTTATTCATCTTTTGACTTGGGCGCATTTACTTGTTGGAGATGGGTGCATTTCTCATGTGCTGGTTTAACTTCGTTGCCTTAGAAATTCCTGAAAACAAACTTTTCTCAATGGCGCAAATGGACTTAGGAAATTTTGCTTGCTTGATCCAGGCTTGGGCACATTTGACATACGCTACTCACACTTCATGCCTTAGACGTTTTAAGTCTCCAGCAACCTTGGGCGCAAATGGACTTAGGAAATTTTTGTTTTCATCATGGGCGCATTTTCATGTTAGAGCTTGAAGTTTCAACACTTGGAAACTTTTCCTCACCTTCACTTCCCTCCAGGGCGCATTTTAGGTGGCAAGCTTTCATTTTAAATGTCTTAGGCGTTTTCAGCCTTCCAATTACCTTGGGCGCAAATAGCTCCTTCTACTTTCATCCTTAGTGCCTTAGACGTTTTACCTTTTACACTTGAGGTGGGCGCATTTTGGAGGGTCTACTTTTGTTCCATGCCTTAGTTTATTTTTCACTTTTTCTCCTTCTTGAGGGCGCATTTCATAGGGTGAACTTTCATTTTGAACTTAGGCATTTTTTCAATCCCCTTAGCTTATGGGCGCATTTAGCATGGTGGGCTTCAAGTTGAGGGCGCAAATGGGGGGGGCTACTTTCATTTTGTGACTTAGACAATTCCAAGTTTCTCATCCCTCCTTGACTTAGCTTGGGCGCATTTGCTAGGGTGAACTTTCATTTTGAACTTAGGCATTTTTTCAATCCCCTTAGCTTATGGGTGCATTTAGCATGGTGGGCTTCAAGTTGAGGGTGCAAATGGGGGGGTTACTTTCATTTTGTGACTTAGACAATTCCAAGTTTCTCATCCCTCCTTGACTTAGCTTGGGCGCATTTGCTAGGGTGAGCTTTTGCTTTCTCACACTTAGGCGTTTTTAACTTCATTACCTCCATGGGCGTAAATGAGGGGTGGTGCTTTTATTTTTTTGCCTTAGACAATTTTTCACTAGGCAACATCCTCCTTGGGCGCCAATGAGGGGGTGAGCTTCCATTTGAGGGCGCAAATACATAGGCAAGCTTTCATTTTTTTACCATGGGTGCATATTGGGTGTCATGCTTTTGTTTCAATGCCTTAGCCGCTTTTTCACTAGGCAACATCCTCCTTGGGCGCATTTTGATGGAGGAGCTTCAAGATGAGGGCGCAAATGGAGGTGGCTACTTTCATTTTTTGCCTTAGACAATTTTTCATTAGGCAACATCCTCCTTGGGCGCAAATGAGGGGGTGAGCTTCCATTTGAGGGCGCAAATACATAGGCAAGCTTTCATTTTTGACTTAGAAATTTTTTTGAAGTGTCTTCAACAACTTGAGGGCGCATTTAGACACATGAGCTTTCATTTGAACACTTAGAAACTTTTTCATACCTCTGCCTGCCTTCATCTTCACCGTCTATTTTGGGTAAGTCAGGCTATTTTTAGAAAGTCCCTTGATTTTCGACCCATATAGCTCCGTTTTGCCTGAAAATTTCACCATACGACCCTCTTTGCCTTGTGAACACGTTTCGCCAGTCCCACATGTCAGCCTGCTATTTATAGCCACCTGCTATTTATAGTAAGTTCTTGACTTTCTGATTTCAGTAGCTCTGTTTGGCCTGAAAATTGCAACGCTTGATCCTGATAACGTGAGTGTCGTTCTGATGCCAACCTCGGGTGCAGACCTGCTATTTATAGCCATGCCCTAACTTACAAAAAATAGTAAGTTCTCCGATTTCGCTCAAATTTTGCCAGTAGGTACCTTGAAGCGTGCTGATGTTGGTGAGGTGCTTCGTTTTGAGAATTTCTGGATTTCACCCCCTATAAAAGTGGAAACCCTAATTTGACCTGCATGTATCCCGAATGGTCTCCGCTTGACTTCGTTCCTTCTGCATGTCGTTCTACTTGCTGAACTGGAGTGTTAGGCGGTTGCCAGAGTGTACCTGCTAAAAATAAAAACTGCCTGAAAAGTGACTCATCCACCGTCGGATGATTTTGCATGTCATATTGCCTGTGGGATCTCAAGAAACCCAGAAAAAACACAAAACTGGTCTGCATGCATGCACTAGCTAAAAATAGTAAGTCCTCGAAACTTGATCTTCCCCGCTTGCATGTCACATTGTTGCAAAGCTCTCGAAAAACCCATAAAGAAAAACCTGACATGAGTTGAAAAACATCGCATGCAAACCCTAAAAATAGCCTCTGAAGGCTAAACTCTGAAAGTGATCGTCTTGGTTTGCATGTTACACCACTGCGAAGGTTTCGAGAAACCCAGAAGTAATCTCCGGATATGCAATGAAGAATCATATGTTTGACCCCTGAAAATGGCTCCCAAAGCCCGAGTTGCTAAAAATAGCAAATTGTCCGATTTGGCTCAAAATTTACGTGCAAGCAGCTTGATGTTACCTGAATGTGGTGGAACTGACAGAATTCCAAAATTTCGACAAAATAGCCCCAAATTGAATACTCACTAAAAATAGCAAGTTGTCGGAATATAGTGAAAATTTAATGGGACCCTGCCAGAAGCTTTGTGATTGCTGTACTAAGCCTGGATTTCAATTTTATAACTCAGCTTGACCTTAAATAAGCCTGAAGGATGAAAACCCTAATTACGTAGACTTAACCAATACTTCAACCTGGGTCAAACGACAGGACATCCCCGGAAGGACCAGAGATAGAGAGAGAGACGCACCAACCAAAGCCAAACGACCAGAATGGAGTAGAAATTAGGGGGTCCCCATCTTGGATGGGGTGATGTGTGAAAAAGGTCACAACACCTCTCTTTTCTAGTCGCAACACTTGTCGTCTGAAGCACCGGAATCTCAAACTTCTAGAATTATGAATTCATCACCTCTGCATAGCCTGCCTCGTTGCGTTTGATTTCTTAAAACATTGAATTGTTTACTTCTTTGAACAATTTCAAAAAGTTTGGCTAAGGCATTCTGGCAAAATTATCAAGTTCAAACTCTTTAGCGAAATTTCTCATCCATTTTATGCGTTTGCCTTAGAGAAATTTCACTAAATTTGCCTTAGGAATTTTATTAAAATAGGTACTGGGCAAGATACCCATCGAAACGATGTGAGTGAGGCGTGGAGTAACTCTGAATCACTTCCGAATTGCAAACGTTTAATACCCAGAAGAAAAATCTTCTCGGAATCCATTGTCTTCATGTGTATCCGGACGAAGGGGTACGTTTAATTTTTATTATTTAAAATAATAAAAATGGCTAATGTTTATTTCTCCCCTTCCGGATGTCTTTCACTCCTGCAATTTCATTCCTCTCGGCCTTGGCAAATTATCTTGATTTTCCCTGAAGAATTTTCCTTTGAAGATTTTTTCTTTTATAACTCTGGCAACTGGCATCATCCTCTAGGCGTATTCATTATTTTTTTTTTTCCCTTAAGAAAAGCCTTACGAATTTTAAATTTAATTATTTTACCCTTGAAGGGCGTATTTCACATGGTGACACTTCACCTTCCTCTAGCGCATTCCTCAGGTGTAGCTTCCACCCTCACCGTTTTACCTTTCATCCTTACCTTTTACTTGGGGCGCAAATGCCATGAAGAACTCTCATGCCTAGGGTGACTCTTCACCTCCTCTTGGCGCATATGGGCTAGTAGACTTCCTTGTTATGCTTCAGCGCATTTCCTTCACCACCCGACGCCTAAGACATGACCCTTCACCTCCTTCTGGCGCATTCCTCAAGTGTAACCTCCTTCTTTGAGCGCATTCTCCTAGGCAAGATGGAAAACCCATGCCTAGAGTGACTGTTCAGCTTCCTTGGGCGCATTTAGGCCATGGAATTTCCATTCTAGGCACATTTGACCTTGTGAGGAGGAATTCTATGCCTTAGGAATTTCTTTCATGTCTTCTTTGGTGACCTTTCATCTTCCCTAGGCGCATATAGCCCATGATACTTCCATCTTAGGCGCATTTGACCTTGTGAGGAGGAAATCCGCCCTCTTTGAGTGACTGTTCAGCTCCTTTAGGCGCATATTGCCTTGTAGACTTCCATTTTTGAATGCCCTTGAGGATGTCATAGGAAATTTTGATGCCTTGGCGAATTTTTTTACATTTTTGGTGACTTTTCACCTTCCCTAGGCGCATATAGCTTTGCTCAGGGAAATTCTCACACTTAGAGAATTTTTTGAATCTTTCCTTCCTCCTGGGCGCATATGAGAGTGTTTGCTTGTCAGCTATGTTTGTAAAATTTCCAACGCCCTTTATGCCCTAGCCTTCTATTTTTAGTAAATTCGGAGGAGTCAGGGTTTCTTTGCATTTCATCCTGTTCCGAGCTAGAAGTGGCGTGGCTGTGCCCTCGTTGACCTGTATCACCTCGTTTATACCTGATTTGGCATAGTACATGCTATTTTTAGCCATTTGCTATTTTTAGCAAACCATAGAATTGACCAATTTTGTATCTCTGTTTGCTTTGAAATTTGTTGCACTTGTACTTGATGCTGTAAGAGACTCGTTCACACCTTTTCCTTGACGAGGACGTGCTATTTTTAGCCATGATGTGACTTGCTAAAAATAGTAAGTATTCAGATCGTGCTCAAATTTTACCAGCAAGTAGCCTGAAGGATGTTGATTCTGGTGGCGTGCTTCGTTTCGTCATCCCTGCATTTTGCTTCATCTATTTTTAGACGTGGCAGGGGAAACCCTAATCTGACTTGCATGTGCTCTGATTTGTTCCTGACTGTCCTTGATTGTGCCTGATTGCACCTGATCGTTGGACTGGAGTGGTGGGTAGCTGCTGGGATGATACTGCTATTTATAGTAAGTTTCTGGAAAGTGGTCATCCGGATGTCGGACGAGCTTGCATGTCATAGTGCCCGTGGGATCTCGAAAAACCCAGAAAACTGGTCAAAGTTTTGGCACTGGCTAAAAATAGTAAGTCCTTGAAAACTGACCCGATCCATCTGCATGTCATATCATTGCGAAGGCCTCGCAAAACCCACATGGAATATCTGGACATGCATTGAAAATTCTTGCATGCAAACCCTAAAAATAGCCTCGGGAGACTGAACTCTGAAAGTCACCATCTCGCCTTGCATGTTACATCATCGCGAAGGTCTTGGAAAACCCAGATCAATTCCCCTATCACTCATCGAAGAATTGCTCGTTTAAATCCTGAAAATAGCCTCTGAAGGTTTAACTGCTAAAAATAGCCAGTTGTCAGAATCCATTCAAATTTCCCGCGTAGGCATTCTGAAGCTACTTGATTGTTGTGGAACTGACATAATTCCAAAATCTCGATAAAATAGTCCCAAATTGAATAGTTACTAAAAATAGTAAGTTGTCGGAATACAGTGAAAATTTAGTGGGACCCTGCTGGAAGTCTTCTGACTGCTGTACTAAGCTCGAATTTCAATTTTACAACTCAGTTTGATCTTTAATAAGCCTGACTGATGAAAACCCTAATTTCACAGACTTGAACAATACTTCAACCTAGGCCAAACGACAGGACATCCCCGGAAGGACCAGAGATAGAGAGAGAGACGGACCAACCAAAGCCAAAAGACCCGAATGGAGCAAAAATTAGGGGGGTCCCCATCTGGGATGGGGTGATTTGTGAAAAAGGTCACAACACATACTATTTTCATGATGTTAAATTTCCTTATCGCCCACCACTTCAGTTTCAATCCCATGTCCATCTGTAGATTGTAGGTAATTCTCTGTTGACTTAACATCTTGTAACCCAAACGCATCATAGAGACTTTTAGATACAGCACCAAGTCTCTGATTTTTGCTTCGTGATAAGGTTCGTCTTGAAATGTCATCTTCATACTGCTGCAAGCTACGAGCTAATCTCGGTTGTGAAGGCATGGGTTTCCGTTGGGTGTTATTCAAGATGCTCTCAATGTTGTTCCTAACTCCACCATACCAGAAGTGGTGAATTAATACACTGGGCCCCATCCAATCGATAGTGCTAACTCTATCTTCACGTGGATCCCAAAATAAACAAAATTCACATCCATCCATCATGACGAGGTAAGAATATCAAGAAGCATCTGCTACGCAACATCTCTCCATAACCTCCGCTAAACTTTCATGGATGTGATATCCACTTGTGCCATCATGCCTGCTGACATTATAATCCCTCTGTAACCATATACCCACAAGTAGTCTCTGAGACAAAGAAGCAACCAACCTTGTTGGATACACATTAGCATGATGGAAAACTAAATACCGATCCTGCAAGCACTCACCCGCCAACAATTGAGTTGGGTACTTGCAACCACTAGTTCCATCTACTGAAGATGGTAAGTCTCCATTCCAAAATGGATGGCGTACACTCTGAGCCAATCCACATCGATGTGTCAACCAATCCTCCATGTGTGGACTAAAGGAGAAGTGATGGGTACTGCTCACTATGCAGTCATGGTAAAATACTACAACCTCTATCAATGGCTGATCGCTAACAACACTGGAATCAAATGGTAGCTCGCGCCTTAAATCCTGCAACTTAGACCTATGTGATTGATGAATTGACACTCCTTGCACATAAACTGAATTGGCATCTTCAAAATGATCAAAAGTCTCATCGGCAATTGCTGATATAGAAAATTTAGGGGGCTCAAACCCTCATATATTTCATATTTGGCCCTTTCTTCATGCGCATGTCCTTCAACATGATCATCTTGCAACTCTACCTCATAAAGTGGATTAACATCGGACATATCAGGTTCCATCTCAGAAAGTGGATTATTAGAAATATGAAAGTTACTTTCAACATTTTGTTTAGGCCCATCACCCTCGTGTTCTAATTCTTCTTCATCTTCAAACGGACTCAAGTACTTTCCCCCCATAACTGCCTTAGAAATTTCAACTTCATCTTCAACAAGTAGATCTTCTAAGGTCTGATTTTTTCTCTCCACAGGATCAGCTATATGTTTGTCATTAACTGCTGAGAATTCATCATAGAGGCTTTGTTGTACCCAAACCAAAATTTTTGCTTCATTAAGGCATTTTGCTTAAAATGGTCTAAACCTTGTAAAAGTGGGGTCAAAACTCAATTTTTGGGCAAATAAAGTATGGGCTTTTAGTCAGTGTGATGCCAGGAAGATACTGGCAAAATTTGAAAATTTTGAAAATTAGGGTTTTTGAAATCTATTTTTAGCCCGAAACCCTAAAAAATAGGAACTTGTCAGAATTGGATGAAATTAATTTTGATTGGCTTATTTCACATCACAATCACAGTGGTGAAGTCAGTTTCAGTTAAAAGTCAGTTTAAGGCTGGTGGGTAGTTTTCACTTTTTCAGGAGAAAAGTTAGGATCTTCGGGGTCATCAATGGCAGTTGGCCAGTACCAGGTATCAATATCTAAGCCTGAAACTCAAAGAGGAACGCTCTACGATAAAAGATGTTGGAAATAATGCTTTTTGATGGAGGGGATTTTCAGATTGGCAAAAAGTGCTAAAATATTCTAAGTCTGGGAACTTTTCACTATGTAACGTAGTAGACACTTGCGCAATCAACGTGCAAATCAACTTTATAGTGTCCGTACATGTGAAAATGATGAAGTATAGTCATCCACACACCTCAGCAGTCACAACGCTTCGACATGGTCAACCGCAGGGATGGATACAGCGTTTGCAAAGCATAAAATGGTGAAAATCAATGAATTCAAAACAAATCCGCTCCCCTGTAGCCTAGGGGCGCCCTTCCATTTGAAGGTCAAGATTTGAGTGTTTTGGATAAAGGATACATTCATTATGTTCAATTTTCAGTCAGCTTTCCGATTAGCCATGAAGCAAGATTATCCGAGTTACAGAACTCCGGCAAACGAAGACAGAAGCAGAGGTTACGAAGAGTGTTTTCATCAAGGAGGCAGTCTAGAAATGCAAATCCGCTCCCTTCTAGCCCAAGGGCGATTTTCTTTTTGAAGGCCCAGATCTAGATGCATGTGTGTTTTGATGGTTTCAGTCTTTGCAGAATTAGTTTAGCTTTTCAACGAGCTATCAAGCGAAAGCGTATCCAGTACAGAAATCCGGTTATCAGCGGTAGAAGTGGAAATTGCAAGCAAGATACATGTCAGATGAGGTTTCTAGAAATGCAAATCCGCTCCCCTGTAGCCCAAGGGCGATCCTGAATATGATTGGTTTGATGGATGAATTTGCAATTGAGGTCTTCCTGAGATCTCTTCCAGCTCAGTTCAGTTTTGCAGTGTATCCGTTCACAAGACGATCCGATATTCTGAGTAACTGTGACAGAGGTCCTACCGAGCACGTAAAACAGAGGATGGTGAAGCGTAGCTACACAAAGCTGCACAGCTGTAGGCTAGGGGCGATTCTCCTTTAGGCCTGCCAGACGGGGTTATTTGCAATTACAGTCTTCACAAGACTTGTGTGCAATTACTCAAGCTATCCAACGAGTCTAGCCGACAGCCTCCGGGATTTGGCGAATGCTCGTACGTGCGAGGTCAAGATGATAATGCTGTAAAGAAGAGTTGATTGAAGGCAGTTCAAAAAATGACTAAGTGTAATAATATTATTTTCTTTGAAAAAGGCGATTTTCTTTTAGAGGCCTTAAAAGCAATTTTCTAGCGTCGTCGTCTCCAAGAACATCTGTTGGAAGTTGACCAAACTGTACAGCAAGACAGACGGCACGCATATCGGAACATTCTAGTTCCCGGTATCAAGGGTCAAGGTATGGTGTTCAGATGAAACTCACACTTTTGTCAAAATGGTGTTTGAGCTATCACAGAATAGGGGTGCTCATTCTTTTGGGGTTCTTAATACAATTTTCAGATCCCTCACATACAGTCATTGGATGCAGAATACTTCTAGTCATGCAATGAATCCATTATTCAGTCAGTGGAGTTCATTATTCACTGTCAGCGGCAGTTTGAAGCATCAGAAGGCAAAACTAAGAAATGGCTAAGTCTAGAGTCAAAACATCAATTTAATCAGAGGCGCCTAATTTTCTAAGGTATCAGATGATGATTTTAGCAGTTGTTGCTCCTAGCAGACATTTCATCCTTGTCATGCAAGCTTCGCGGTGGATATCTCAGCACGGTCGCAGGATCATTCAATCATCCGGAAATTAGAGTTGAACAGGGTCAGTTGTAACTTTGCAGTCAGCTACAAAATAGGAGATTCTCAAAAATCTCATAACTCTTGCAAATGGAAGCCTAAAAGACCATACTTTGACTTTTTAGAATCAGGGAAGTGTGTTGAACACAAGAAGATGCTATTTTTGGCAAAAAATGAAAAAAAATATTTTGCATGCAGAGCATTGAAAAGTGACGAATTTCTTCAAAGATAGATATTGGCGCCATGTTTAGTTTTTTGCATGTTTTAAAATTAAAATATTATTTTTAGTCTAAAGACTCAGAGACAGTGGCAGTTCAACTAGAGAGAAGCCAATCGAATTCTTTTTTCTAAATTAGGGTTGCATTATGCATGTATGATGGTACGAATTGTTTATTTAAACAAGCATGGCGCCTTTCATCATTCACACAGCTTTGAAAGTTCGAATTTCTTCAAAGAGATTGGCGAATTTTCATCAAAGGATCAAGTTCGAAGGTGATAAAATATTCTTTTGCAGGTACAAGTTCAGATTTAGCATCAGATTCAAGACAGAGTGGCGATTTCGATAGAAGAAGATATTAAATAAATAAAAAAATTAAAAAACATCTTTCTTCTTCTCTATATTTCTTCCATCTTCTCGTCTTAAATTCTCTTGCATGTTCGAAGTGTTGGCAGATTTTGGCAAAACAAAATATCTGGGTTGATTCAGAAGAGCTTTCTCAGCAAAACCCATGTGCCAGAATTTTTCAGGAAAATTTGTTCCAGAACATCTGTTCTTGAAGCTTTAATTTTCTCAACCGAAATTCTTTTGCATGGCTGAGTAAAGGGTAAATTTTTGCATTTCTGACGTTCTGGGTTGTCTTAGAATCATTTTCTGGACAAAACCCATATCTCAGATTTTTTTCGTAAAAATTCTCATCCGACAAGCTATTTTTAGCCTCAGCAGGCTATTTTTGGCTTTCCAGAAAAGTTGTCAGAATATAGCCGTGTGCACAGTCAACAGGCAAGTTTTTCAGAATGCAGATCACTCAGCTCGAATTCAAGACCAAATCGGTTTTAACCCATGACTTCATTGGAACGGTTGATACAGATCTACATTAGGTGTTGCCGGAGGTAGTTTTGGATCCACTCAAAATCAAGGATTCAGTTATCAAGAATATTCAGCAATCCGGGTTACTTGAGGCCGCTTCCATACCTATTTCGGTGCATTGCGTGGAGTTTGTAATATCTTGCATCAAGCATTACAATTCCGCTACACGAGAGATATGGTCAATAGATGGACGTGTCATATGCAGTCTCAAACCCCTTGATATCGAGCGAAGTCTGGATATTCCTCAACACTCGGATGGGATGGTTATTTCCATGAGTCAGAGCGAGAAGGCATTCAATGCTGGATTGGATAAGTGTCAGAACAAGATGATAGAGAGATGGCTGAAACAAAAGAAGAGCAAGTTGCCAAACAACTTGGGTCGTGGCGAGTGTAAGGATGAATACAATATTTTGATTACACTGCTTAATCGTGTCTTAGGTCATGCAGATGCAAACAAATTTCACCCGTGGATGTATTATATCATTGGTAGAATCATCTCTGGGCAAGAGCATTATGATTGGGCATCCTTCATTAGCGATGCTATTCACGAGCAAATCACCGGTTTCCGAGTTGCGCATCAATTTCATATGTGTTCTTACCTGGTGTACTTGATTGCTTATCAGAATCAATTTAATGGTTTGAATACGGTGGGCATACTCAGTGTACAGAAAGTCTATCGTTACTATGACCAGCTTGAGTTCACAAAGGCTAAAAGTCATTTTAAACGTGTACAAGAGGCTTTCTTGACTTATACAGTGAGAAACTTGGACCGGGAGTTGCATATTCGCATCTCGACAGTTGCTAGAGCAGCAATGAAGAATTGGGCAGATTGGTACATTCAGTTCCCTACATACACCTATATCCGTGTCTATGGATACACAGGAAAACCGGCTATGTTACCACGTTATCCTTCGGATAAAACAATATTCATGGAGTTCCTGAGGCAGCTATATGAAGTTCACAAACGTTTGTGCATCAAGCGTAAACCAGCTGCCGAGTTTCCTTTGCAATTCGGGATGTATTGGTGTAAGACGGCAGTTGATGCTAAGACCGCAGGTCAAGAGCTAGAAAATTGCAAACTCAAGTACTTGGTGGATACATGCACATATGATCCTTGGGGTAATTACGCAGCTCGCCTAGGTAATCTCTCTTATCACAAACCTACGATGGAAGATTACTGGGTGAATTGTGAGGATGATTTTGAGGTTCGTAGACGTAGCTATAGCAGGTTCTCTCTTCCACAAGTTTCTGTTTTCTTGGCAGAAGATGTGGAAGGATTGACAGAGGATGAGGGAGATACACTTCCTCAATTTTACAGAGAGCAGGTTGATGGACAACCACTGCCGTTAGTGAACTGGTATGCCAAAGAGTTCGCATCAGTAAAGGAGAGATCGAGCAGGGTCATCCAAAATAGTACGCTTTATTTAGAAAGCAGAAGGTTGAGAAAGGCATCCATGCCTGGAGCAGAGCTGCCATCAGAAGGACTTGTATTGCCTTCTTCTTGAAAACCTAAGCAGAAGAAGAGGAGTAATCCTCCTAAAAAGAATCCAGCGCCTAGTAAATCGAAGGGAAAAGCATCTGTTGCGATTCCACATGTAGAGCCAGTCAGAGAAGTTATTCAGACTTCTCCACAGCTTGAGGTTCAGCCCCGTATGCCGTCACCGACACCATTAGAGCATCCTCCCATTCCAATTCACATTGATTTGGATGTAGATTCACCTCCTCGCAACGATTCTTTTACACATTCACATTCATCAGATCCTTCTGCGACTAGTACAGATCATTCCAGTGGGATTAGTCGGGATTCATCTTGGCTTGAGAGTCAACTGGGAAGAAAAAGGAGACAACCATCTTACATACTTGATCATTTAGATTTCGATCATGACCATCAAGATGTGCCTGAAAAGAGGATCAAGAAACAAATACATATTGGGAGAAGTGCAGATAAGGAATTCTTTGTTGAGACTGCTGCACCTCCAGAAGATAAGAGTTTAGACGAGATGGAAGCTCAAGACTTCGAAGTTATTATAGTTCATTCCGGTAAGAGTACTCGTCAGACAGATATTGATCTCCTACAAGTTGCTACAGATAGCGCCAAGGATAGGATGGTGAAAGATGGTGAAGATAAATCAGCTCTCAAGGCTGAAATACAGCAGCTTCGCCAGTACATTTCTAGCCTTGTACACAGGATAGGGGATGTTGTCACCGCGCTTCCACATATGTTAGAACCGCCAGTAGAGCAGGGTCAGATTGATCTCTTGGTTGCATATGGTAAGCGATTGGAGGAATGGGAAGAGGAGTTTGTTGCTAGAGGTCGCCTTATACTTACAGAATTGTATCAATTGCGGTATAATGCACGTGAGCTTCGTCTACGACTTCAAGATGAGGAACGTGATTTGGCCATTAGTAGACCCAGGGATGAGATTCTGATTGCCAACTTGGGAATGTCATTTGATTCAGTCACAGAGGCAGAAGATAAAGAAGAGGTCTACATTTGGAAAACACAGTTGATCTTCAAGGCAGAAATAGAAGGAAAGATCGCATCTGAGGTGGTTGAGAGCAGAGAGCATGTTACTAGTGCACTCCGCTATATAAGAGACTTTGTGTCTCAATTACCATGTGTATATCAGCGTGTGGGTGGTGACTATGTTGAGCTTGCTGACATCCAGTTAGAGCTCCAAGCACTTATTCACGGTATTTTCAATGGTGAGACCGTTGGTTGTAAGATGAATCAGCTTACAACCATGTCAACATTGTTTGATGAGGCAATCAGGAGAAAGGGTAAGTTCCAGTGTCAGATGACTAATGGAGAAGACATGCTGCACAGACATAGGATTCTTCGCCAGAGCTTCAGTTCCCCAGATGGAGATGCAGTCAACGACCTCGTAGATGGGTTAATTTCTCAAGATCAGGGCCAATAGACTTCAGTTAAAGGCGTCCCACCTTTTTCCAAGATAGACATTAGACACAGGAGTTAAACTCGAGGCTTCTTTCCGAGTTAACTGGTTGTTACACATTGCATGCCATGTCTTTCTTGGAAACATCTACAAACACTTGGAGTTTAGATTAGATCTTTTAGTCAACTGATGATAGCATTCCAGTTGACTTGCTTTCAATAAGGACGTGCATGTTGCACCTTGTCCATTTAGATTAGATGTTTAAGTTAACTGATGATAGTTTCCTAGTTAATTGTATAGTTTCATTCAATTAGGGTTTAGGAATAAGATCTTGCATGTCTTGCAGGACTTTAGTTGACTCAAGGTGATTTTAGGGTTGCCTACACCTTGAAGTCTATAAATAAGAGCTTTAAGCTCATTTGTAATTTAACTTTTGCTTGATAGCATACATGCTGCGCCTACCTTGCCTGTAGTATTGCTATTGTTGTATCTGTTCAAAGAGTAATTGCTGTTATAATAAATTGTTGCGCCTACCTTGCCTTCATGTTATTGTTATGGTGTTTATTCGACCTTAGTTAAATGGGGTTGCTGGTTTGATCGTTATTGCATGCGTGTTGCGTCTATACAATCTACTGTCCCAGTTGGTTACCTTTTGTTTTTGTTGATTATAAGCCTATTCAGAAGAGCAAATAGTTACGCCTACCTTGCCTTCATGTTGCGAAACTGTACTCAAAGCTTATCGTATGATGTGTGTTATAGTAGAGTCATTCAGCCAAGCAAATAGTTGCGCCTACCTTGCCTTCATGTTGTAAAGTTGTACCAGGTTTACCGTTCATTTGTTTGTTTTAATAAACTTCTTCCCGGATTAGCGAATAGTTGCGCCTATCTTGCCATCATGTTGTGAGCCCGCACCTGGAGTTTATCGTACAATACATTCTTGCTCCATTTCCTCATGCTCTGTTTCTTGAGGAAATTGGATAGATATTAAAGTAGTTAGCTTAGTTGTAGTTACATGATCTGCGAAACCAGAAAATACTTAGCTGCAACGGTCTAGGTTTTCTTAACCTTGTGCCTCTACCAGCTGAGAACAAAAAGATAGGACATTAGTTTAGTTTTCTATTTTATGCATTCCAGCACAACGAGGGAGTTTCCCCTCCTGTTTTATGCAGTGTGCATAGCTGTCCGTACAAACTCACACTCTAGATGTGTTAGTTCTTACGCCAACAGGCTTTTGGAGGTTTCTCCTATAGATGCCTCTTCTCTCTCCTCCTCTTTGTTTTGTGATCTAGACTTGAATAAGGAAAATATGTACTGCTCTGAATTTGGGTCTTGTTGTGACCTTTTCACACATCGCCCCATTCAAATGGGGACCCCCAATTTTTGCTCCATTTTGGTCTTTTGGCTTTGGTTTTTTGGGTTGTTTTGTCCGTCTCTCTCTCTCTCTCTCTGATCTTTTGTCCTTTCGGGGATGTCCTATTCTTTGACCTAATTTGGAATTTTGGCTGTCTGTGAAATTAGGGTTTTCATTTTTCGGGCTTAATTGAAGTTAAATTGAGTTGACTAATTGACAACTAAGCTTGGCATTGCTATCATGATGCTTCCAACAGATTCCCACTGAATTTTCATCATGTTCTGACAACTTACTATTTTTAGTAAGTACCTAATATGAGGCCTTTTCCTCAAAATTTCGGGATTTTGAATGCATCAACACTTCTAGGTAACTTCAAGTTGCCTACATATAAAATTTGAATTGAATCAGAGAATTGGCTATTTTTAGCAGTTCAGGCTTCAGGAGCCATTTTCAAGGTTTAAACATATGATTGTCCAGGGCATGACTGGAGAATGTTTCTGGGTTTTTCGAGACCTTTGCGATGATATAACATGCAAACCGAGATGAAGACTTTCAGCAGTTTGGCCTTCAAAGGCTATTTTTAGGGTTTGCATGCAGAGTTTCTCAGTGCATGTCGGGGTATTCCTCATGGGTTTTTCGAGAGCTTCGCAGCGGTACGACATGCAAGCAGAGGAGATCATTTTTCAAGAACTTACTATTTTTAGCCAGTGCACACCTGCAGACCAGTTTTTTGGGTTTTTCTGGGTTTTTTGAGATCCCGCAAGCAGTTTAACATGCAAATTCATCCTGCAGTTGGTTGATCACTTTTTCAGACACTTACTATAAATAGCAGGTTCGCTCCGACAGCCACCCGACACTTCAGCATCACGAACAAAGGAACATGCAACAAAAATCAAGTCAAATGGAGACTATTCAAGGCACATGCATATGAAATTGGGGTTTCCAGCTTCGATGCCTAAAAAGAGGGGTAAAAAGCCAAAATTTTGAAAAACGAAGATATCCCATCACGATCAGCATCCTTCAGGCAATCCACTGGTAAAATTTGGGCGCAATCTGAGAAGTTACTATTTATAGTAAGTCATCTCCAAAACACGACTATAAATAGCAGGTCAGGGTGAGGGGTAGGTGTGAACAGGTTCATCAAGTGATGAGGACCACGTGGTGAAAAATTCAAGTGAAACGGAGCTGCAAAAGTCAATCAATTTTAGGGTTTGCTAAAAATAGCAGGAAGGCTAAAAATAGCAGATGAGCTTGGGCAACAAGTATAAATGGGGTAGCAGGGCCATAGTTGGCATACCACGCCAGCTCTAGAGTCAGAAGATAAAAGGCCACAAAAAGTCTCACTTCCCCAAAAAATTACTAAAAGTAGAGTGGCAAGCGGTAGCTGAGAGCGTTGAAAATTCTAAGTCCACGAGTGGAAATTGGCAGGAGGAAGTATGAATTGCGCCCAAGCATGAAGACTGGCATAAAAAATCCTAAGTATGAAAATTCCTCCACCGTATGCAAAATGCGCCCAAGGTGTGAGAAGATGTTGAAAATTTGAAAAAGTTGAAAATTCCTCCACCCTACCTCAAATGCGCCCAAGCTGAGAGGACATGGCAAGAAAATTCTTAAGTTAATGGAGGTTCCCCCTTCAAAATGCGCCCTCAAGAGGGAAAGTGATTAAAAATAATTCTAAGTGAAGTGGGAGCTCCCCCTCTAGAATATGCCCAGCAAGGTGAAGTGACTTAAAATATTTCCAAGTATCACAAAATGGAGGCTTGCCCTCTCAAATGCGCCCTCAAGGACATAGAAGCTTTAAAAAGTTTCCAAGGCATCAAATGGAACCTTGCATGTGGAAATGCGCCCAAGTTGAGGTGAGAGCCACTCAAAATGTTTCTAAGGCAAAACAAAAGTAGACCCCCTTCAAATGCACCAAGCCTAGAGGAGGAAGGGACTTAGAAATTATCCAAGTCATGAAAATTGCAGCACACCCTTCTATATGCGCCCATGAAGGAAATGAGGGTTGAAAGTATTGTAAGTCACAAAAAAATGAAAGCTCAAAGGTGGAAATGCGCCTAATAGAGGAAGTGAATATGAGGAAAAAGTTTCTAAGTAAATGAAGTAGAAGCTAGAAGGCTGAAATGCGCCCAACAAAGGTTGTGAGTTGAAGAAATTCTCAAGTGAGGGAAAATGGAACTAGGCACCCTCAAATGCGCCCAGCAATCAAGTGGGAATAAAATATATTTTTTTTTTAAATGATAAGGATGGAAGTAGCACATACAAAGTACGCCCTTGAGGGAAGTGAAGATGAGAATTTTCTGAGTGGTAAAAAATAAAAGCACAAACATGTAGAATGCGCCCAAGATGAAAGGATGTTAAGAAATATTCTAAGGCAAGTGAAAGGAAAGTAGACCCTATGAAATGCGCCCTTGAAGGAGGTGTGAGGTGAAAAGTTTTCTGGGTAAAGAGAAGTGGAAGTTACCCCTTCAAAATGCGCCCAAGGTAAGCAAGGGTCTAGGAAATTTTTCTAAGATTAAAAATCGAAGTTGCTGCATGGGTATGCGCCCAACTTGCAAGAGGAGGCAAGGTAAAAATTTCTAAGTGTGGAATTCCTCCTCACAACCCAAAATGCGCGCAGCAAGGAAAGGATGTTGGAAAAATATTCCAAGTGTTTGAAATATCCTCCTCACTAGCTAAAATGCGCCCAAGTTGATAAGAAGGAGGAAGCAACTTTAAAAAGTTTCTAAGTATGAAGGGAATGAAACCTCACTAGGCAAAATGCGCTCGGGCATGAGGGGTCAAAGAAAGGAAATTCCTAAGTGTTGAACATCAAAGTGACACATGGAAAATGCGCCCAGCTCATATGATGTAATAAGAGGAAAACACCTAAGTATGAGAAACAAAGACTCAAAGGGGTAAGTGCACCTAGCTCCAGCAAGGAATAAAGGCATGAGAAATTTGCCTAAGTCAAAACGAAAGTGGACCCTTCAAAATACGCTCTAAGGAAGTTGGGAAAATTGCTAAGTATAAGATAAGGAAGTCTATGTGTGGAAAGGTAAAGTGAAAATAAATGCATGGGGTACCGTTGGATATAGAGTTGCTAGCAGGCTAATTAATTAAGAACTATAGTTGAGGTTAGATTAATTGTGGGAGATATAAGGTGTTCAGTGAAAGTTGATTAAAATAAATTTTCTAAGGGATTTTCTAAGGGAAAATAAAACATATGCCTAGCGGGGTGATGTCAAAATTTCCAGAGGCAAGATGAAATATGCCCATGACCAGGAGGGGAAATTCTTCAAGGAGTTTGGGAAAAGTGCCAAGATAGGAAAATGAAGGCTGCAAGTGTGGAATACATCTAGAATAAAATGGAATCAACCTTAGCAAATTTTATTATTTTTCTCAAAATAATAAAAATTAAACTTACCCCTTCGTCTAGATACACATGAAAACGATGATTTTTGAGGGGAAATTTCTTCTGGGTATTGAACATTTTCCATTGAGAGATGATTCAAAGTTCTTCCAGACCTTGCTCATGTTGTTTTTACAAAGATTTTAGCCTGGCACCTGTTGATGAATTTCCTAGGCAAAAATAAAATTTCTAAGGCAGAGAAAAGTTTTTATAAAAAAAATGCCTCGACTGGCGAAGTCAAAATGAGTGCCTAGATTACAGTGGATGAAATTCATGAAGGAGGCAAAATTGTCTAAGGAAAGGAAAAATAAAGCAACAAGGGGTCAAATACACTCACAGGGTAGAAATGAAATTTGTCTAAGGCATGGAGGAATTTGAAGATGAAATGAAGCTCAAACATCAGGCATTCAAGTGTGTCCTCAAGGTGAAATAATTTCTAAGGCATAAGGTGGTGGATGCGCCCTTGAAGAAGACATCATGAAATGAGCACAATGTACCCATGATGAAAGTTTGCTAGGAAAGTGATGAATTCTATCAGATCCAGGGATCGATCAATCAGAACGTGAAAACTAGTTAAGTGAAGAGATTTTATATCATAAGCATTCTGATGCTCTTCTTTTTGTTTTGCAGGATGAATACCGGAACCAGAGCATGAGGACCTTAGGTGATGAAGCTGGACAACGTTACAACTTTGGAAAAGGGAAAGGACAGTGAAGATTTG
The DNA here is from genome assembly GCA_007115665.2 of Sequoiadendron giganteum. Taxonomy (NCBI): domain Eukaryota; kingdom Viridiplantae; phylum Streptophyta; class Pinopsida; order Cupressales; family Cupressaceae; genus Sequoiadendron; species Sequoiadendron giganteum. Next base: position 65,914,324 of record VCHN02000014.1, on the reverse strand, counting down.
TCAAAGGCATTAAGGACGTGATTAAAACAACGAGAGGGGTGAACGGGAAGAATTCGTTGCTCATCACTTTTATATCGACCATATACTCGCCTCTCCTCCTAACACAACAGAATTGGCAGGCAGAACAGTTGGAACACCTTTATGGACGAGAATCTTTTGGAAGATTGTGGGCATTAATTGCTCATAGTGGTTCTTGCAGAGGAGTGGAGAATATTCTGTTCATTTATTACCCCACTCCTCTCTGTGGCAGTTTTTAGGGCAAAACCCTAATTAGGGCATATATGGCTCGATCTGAGCCCTTTATTGTAATTCAATCTAAGCCGTCCGTTGGACTGGGCCAACTATAAAAGGGGCATCCCCCCTCATTTGTAATATAGGGAGTTAGACAGAAATCAGAGATAGAGTTGAGCTAGATAGTAGAGAAAGCAGTTAGAGAGTAGAGCTAGGAGTTAGCTTAGTTTGAAAACGAAAGAAAAACTTTCCCTTTGAAGGTTTTTGTTAAAGGTTGTTGTGTAAGACTCTCATAATATAAGGATTTTCATTGATTGGTGACTCTTTGTTTCATTGTGAGCAGTTGACGAGACTTTTTCATCTTTCCAATTCAAGTAGAGTAGAGTAAAGTAGACTTTGTTTTATGCAAATAGTTGTTAACTGTGGAGTGTGGCGCTTGGTTTGGACAAATCTTCCTTTATCCATACCACTAGCAGGCTTGCTGACGGTAAGTCTACCTTGCGTGGTCAACTGGAATATCAGTACCTAACTTCGGTTGTGATTCGTGTGTTCACTTGCATCGTTGTGACGGAGTGCACATGTTGGGCCACAATTTGAACATCTTATCCATCCTTTGAAGATTGCACCAACTTTGTCAGAGTTGTCCGAAGGGGAGATGAACCAAAGTTTGGTTTGAAGATTGTCAAAGTCTGTCCTCGCATTCCACCCCTTAGAAATAGATCATAGAATTCCTACCCCCTTCATCCCTTTAAATTCAGTATTTCCCGGTCAATTAAGATATCAAAGCATTATAGATAAATCTTTCATATGCTTCACTTAATTGAACAATTACGTAAGTCCCCTTGGAATACCCAGCATATTCACATCAACCAATTGAGTCTATTCACAATAAAAGGAACCTTGGAGTTGAACGCATGAACTTTCACGCAATCTTAGCATGCGGGATACTTTGACTAAAACTTTTGTAGCTGAAACTCACCCAACAGGTTGGCAGGAAACCGCTCTGATACCACTGTAGTGTTGCACGACTTTGCTGATTTGTTTTACCGAGTTTGTAGATCTGATTTTTCGTTTTAGTTTAATGGCTTCCTTCTTGCTTTTTGTTTGTTTGCTAATAATGCTAAATGGTACTAAAAACAACATATGCATAAGGGAAACTTTAATAAACCAAACTATTGAAAGAACCTTGAGTCATTACTGAATTCAATGGCCAAATATGTCTTCTTCATTACAATAATAAGTTGCATACAACATATAACTTACAACTTATTTAAACTAGATATATCTTATACTAAACTTTAACTTACAGCCAAACATCACTGTGAATAGTGACTTGCTACAGTACCCACCCCTAATAAAATGCTGATTGCTCTTGAAGGATGAGCTTCTCCCACCAAAGTCTCACATGGCAAGCTTCCTAAGACCAAGGCACACATTTTAGGAGTGATTGCAACCACCATAGAGGTGCGTTTTATTTTGCTTTGCTATTAGAAACCCTTAAGAAAAAGCAACTGGCTGTAGCTTTCAAAAAACAGTCCGAAAATGTTTCAAAACCGAACAACACCTATATAAACAATAATGGAGACCATGACCGCCAAGCTTACTCAAAAAATAGCTCAAAAACCTTGCAAACCAACACTTGTGTCCCCAAAATGAAGCAACCAAAAACTGATCAACAACCTTAAGGTGGTGTTTCACACCCTCAAGCAGCTCCAAACGAAGAACCAAGGCCCACCAGGCTCACCCACTGCAAGAAATCTGGAAACCCTAGCCTCCTTCTTCCTCCAAAGCCACACTCCAAAGTTTCTTCAAACAAAATGATCATCTAATGAGAAGGGTCGAACTTTCTCTCTTGATATTTATAATTTAACATTGAAATCACTATTCATTAAAGTGAGCACTATTCACTTAAGTTATTTCTTTTTTCACTTTAGGCATGAATAGTAATTGAAAAATATAAAGTGACCCCTTCCATTTGAAGACACATGGTCCCTAGGCCAAGGATGGTGAAATTAAAGGTGAGTATCATAAATTTAAGCACAAGTATCGTACCAAACACCACAATTCACCCTGCCACCATATTCCAGAGACCCACACTGCAAATTGACGACCAAGTGCCCGTCCGAGAAACCCTCTATCCAGAACTATTAGCCTACGAGGGTCAGAAAAATAGGCTAATCCCCCAACTCTGATGCTTTTGAAAAAGGGGACATTACAAATCCTTTCACAATAGGTTGAGTAAAACCTAAAATTTATTAGAACTGGTTCACTCTGATTTATGTGGACCCATGTTTGTACCTTCCAAGGCAGGCTTCCTATACTATGTCATATTTATAGATGACTTCTCTAGGAAGACCTGAATTTATTTCCTTAAGTGTAAAGAGTCAATAGAAATCCTTAAAAGGTTCAAGGAGTTCAAAGCTCTTACTTAAAATTTCTCTGGGAAAAAAATTAAAATCTTAAGGACAGACAATGGAAAACAATACACCTCTGAAATGTTTAAGGAATTTTGCATGAGTGCTGGGATTAAGAGGGAGTTTACAGTAACCTACAACCCTCAACAAAATAAAAATCTTAAGGACAAACAATTGAAAAGAATACAACTTTGAAATGTTTAAGGAATTCTGCATGAGTGCTGAGATAAAGAGGGAGTTTACAGTAGCCTACAACCCACAACAAAATGGGGTTGCTGAAAGGAAAAATAGAACCATTGTAGAAGCTGGTAAAACAATGTTGCTTGACCAAAACATTGAAACTTCATTCTAGGCATAAGCCTCTAGAATTGCTGTCTTCATTCAAAATAGATGTCTTCATTCTCATCTAGATAACAAAACTGCTGAAGAAGCTTTTACTGGCATAAAACCTGATATTAGTTGTTTTATGGCTTTTGGTTGCCTTGTCTATATTCATGTGCCCAAAGAGAAGAGATTCAAACTAGAACCTTGCGGAAAGGTAGGGGTATTTGTGGGATATAGTGAAACCTCCAAGGCCTACAAGATATTCGTACCCGGGCAGAAAAAAATTGAATTAAGCAAAGATGTCATCTTTGAAGAAGACATTGCATTCAAAAGGGCAAAAAGTTCTAGTGAGATAGAAACCTATTCCCCTAGAGTATTGGAAGTGGAACCTGCTCTTGAGATTCAGAGGGAGAATCCTAAGGAAATGCAAAATGAACTTTAATCTACTTCAGATGAGAATACAAATGACAACGGTAGATAGAGGCCACTTTGGGCTAGAAAGATGATCAAAGAAGTCGAGAATCTTGCAACACCCAAAGGAATGTTTAGGGAAAGTAAAAAAACATAAACGGTTTTCAAGCTATGTTGCTCTAATGAATAACATCATAAATCAGAACCTGACACTGTTACAGAAGCCTTCAGACATCAACTATGGAATGACGCAATGATGGAAGAATATCAATCCATTCTAAAGAATGATGTATGGGATATAGTGCTTCGACCAAAAGATAAAGTTGTTGTCTCTTCTAAATGGCTCTTCAAAATCAAACATGCTGCTGATGATAGCATAAAAAACATAAGGCACGTTTTGTGGCAAGAGGTTTTTCACAAAAGGAAGGCATTGATTATGAAGAAACATTTGCACCTGTTGCCCGTTACAGATCTGTGAGAGCAATGCTAGCCATTGCAGTAGCTAAAGGCTGGAAGATTCAACAAATGGATGTGATAACTGCCTTCCTAAATGGAACCATTGAAAAAGAAGTCCATCTAGAACAGTCTGAAGGTTTTGTGATACATAACTTGACTCACATGTATCACATGTATAAAGGTGATATTTGTACTTATTTTAGAGTTATCTTCCCTAGCTAAGAGGGAGTGTTGATGAAGGGTAGCTTCGGTCAGATATAAATGATGATTGCATTTATGCATCATCATCATTTATATGTGATCGAAATTGCTTATCAAATAAATAATTCTGAAAATAAGAAATTCGAAGTTATGAGCACGAATAAAATTCGAAATATAAATAATGTTCAAACTTCGCATTATAGAAATCGCAAGGTGTTAAATGCTTATATGTTTATGTTGACCACCGATTAGTATTGGTTGGCTAAGAGAGACCCATGCCTTTCGAGGGACACGTCCCATGAGAGGATGTGTCTCCACTTTGTGGAGACATGTCCTCTCATGGTCGCGTCTCTCCTTGGAGGCACGTATCTTCTTGGAGGTGCGTCTCCTCCTTCAATTACAAAGCATGATGACAATCATTGATTGTAGACATCGAAATTAATAAATGTTCTGCAATCAGCACATTCAAAATACAAGTAAAATCTGACTTAGAATTCTTACACAGAATTTGAGTCTTAGAATTTCCATAGGTCCTTCTTAGGATTCAATTTGACAAAGATTTGATTAACAGTTACACAATCAATATTCTATTACATTGCCAAATGTGATATAAAAGACCATCAACAGCAGCACCTTAGAAATCTGATACGGTAATGCAAAATGGACTTGAAAAGATGCAAGAACCCAGAATATATGTACGCCTTAGCTTGAAGAAGATGTGGCATCTACAATGCAATGGAAAAAGACTCTACTAAGCCAAAATCAGACCCAAATATGAGCCACCCTTGTTCTGCTAACAAATCTTCAGAAATAAATTAGTCTCAGCAGCAAACTCCATTTGCTTTCACCAATTATCATTGCCAAGTCTCACCAAGTATTGCACCCAAATACCCATAAACAGTCGATCCCAAAAGAGACCTTCAAGAGCAAAATCATGGCTCTTAGCAAGCTGCCATCTTGACTGTCATAAACTTCAAAATGCAAATCATCCCAATAGAGGAAGAAATGTTGAATTCTCAAACAGCAATATGATCTTCAATGAATGCTTTGAAATTCTGGAGCAGCAAACAAACAATTCGATTTGCCCTTCAATGTTCAAATTTATTAGCAAGAGAAATCAATTTTCTTCAGCAAGCTGATCTGCAACTTATCCAATCTCCAAATTTGGCCAAAGGCCACAAAATTTGCAATGAAACACAAATTGAACTTCTGAAGTGAAGCCCACTCAATTATTAATAATTCAGCTGATATTCCACAACCTTAAAATTGCATAACCAATGAGAGTTTTTGTTCCCAATGGCTGGTAATGGCAGAAACCCTAGCTGGCTCCGTCACTAAATAGTCACAAGAAGTAAATATCAATTGTTGGATGTCCGAAAATGAGCCTGTCATGTACCCGAAATATAACATTAAAATAATTGTGTTGAAATGCAAATAAATAAATAAAATACATATTAAAAAATATATAAGAAGAATATTAGTAATATAATAATACTTATAATTATAATTATCAAATATAAAATATAAATATTAACAAGTAAAATAAATATCAAATATATATATATATAAAACAAATCTAAATATTATTATAAATAATAATATAATATTATTTACAATCATCAATCTTATATTCCTCCAAAATGATAACCTCTTGAAAGGAAACTATATACATCGATTAAAATATTCATATAAATAAAATATAATCCAAATGCTGTAGATTTTGATGTGTATCATTATCATAATGTTAATTCTATTAAAGATAAATAAAATCATTATTTATATTTTGATCATGCTATAGATCCTATATATATATTCTAATCATGATCATTGTTATTTAAATATAAACAAATCCCTTAAGAAAATATTGCTGCCCTTTATCAGCATGGGACAATAGTTAGTAAAATGATTAGAAAGAAACCAAGAACAATTTCAAAGAGAGCACCGGTTTACCTTGAAAAGGCAGTGATCTGACAAGGGACACATCTAGTGAAGACATGACTCTCCCAAGACAAGATCGCTATTTAATGAGAGTCTCTTTGGAAGCAAAGGGGCATCGTGGCAAGGAAGATGGGAAGAATAGATTCTATAAAAGGAAATCTTTTAGTAAAGAATATTCGCTAAAATCTGATCAGCAGGAAATACAATGTTTACTAAATATTAAAACAGCAACCCAGTCATATCAATCTGATTTAACATAAATCTGTGGGCATAATACAGTCTGATATGAATTATAGGGGACAACAAGGAGGTTTGTGTAAATAAATATTACCCATTGTAGATAAGGAACATTATTACAGGTAAGTATGAAGGATGTATATAAATATAGATATGAGTATTTTTAAATAAATTACGATCATGTGGATGTGTTGTACCCAAACCAAATTTTTTTTATTTAGTAAGGCATTTTGTTTAAAATGGTCTAAACCTTGTTAAAATGATGTCAAAACTCAGTTTTTGGGCAAATCAAGTATGGGCTTTTGGTCAGTGTGATGCCAGGAAGATACAAACAAAATTTGAAAAATTTGAAAATTAGGGTTTTTGGACACCATTTTTAGGTCAAAACCCTAAAAAAGAGGAACTTGTCAGAATTGGCTGAAATTAATTTTGATTGGCTTATTTCACATTACGATCACAATGGTGAAGTCAATTTCAGTTAAAATTCAGTTTAAGCCTGGTGGGTAGTTTTCACTTTTTTAGGAAAAAAGTTAGGACTTACGAGGTCGTCAATGGCAGTTGGCTAGTACCAGGTGTCAAAATCTAAGCCTGAAATTCGAAGCAAAACGTTCTACGATGAAAGATGTTGAAAAATGAGCTTTTTGATGAAGGGGTTTTTCAGACTGGCAAAAAGTACAAAAATATTCTAAGTCTAGGAACATTTTCACCATGTAAGGTAGTAGACACTTGCTCAATCAACATGCAAATCAACTTTACAGTGTCCGTACATGTGAGAATGATGAAGTATAGTCATGCACACACCTAGCATCACTTTGACATGGTCAACCTCAACAGCTAATACAAAGGTTCATAGAGCACAAATGATGGAGAATATGAAGTTCGAGCCAATTCAGGTTCCCCACAGAGTCTAACGGCTCCCTTCCATTTGAAGATCAAGATGAAGTTGCTTTGGGTTGCAAATACATTCACTCTCTTTGTTTTAGTCAGATTTTCAATAGCTATGGAGCTTGTCCATCCAAATGTGGAACTCCAACAAACAAAGGCGTAAGGGTTACAAAGAGTGTATGCATCATAAAGACACCAAAGAATGCAGATATAGTGCCCTTGTAGCCTAGTGGCGCCTATTTTGAAGGTCAAGATCTAAATGCATGTGCTCAAGCTGATTCACTTTTAATCACTATTTCCAACGAGCTATCAAGTGGAGGCATACATAGTGCAGAACTCCGGTTATTAGTGTCGGAAGTAGAGATTGCAGGCATGATGCATGTCATAGAAATCGCCTTGTTGATGGTTTGAGTGCCCCTGTAGCTCAGGGGCACCCTTGAATTTGACTCTCCAGATGGATGAATTTGTAGTTGAGGTTTTCCTGAGATCTTTTCCAGTTCAGTCCAACTTTGCAACGCTGCAGTTTGCAAGATGATCCAACATTCCAAGTGACCGTGACAGAGGTTCTACCGAGCACGTAAAAGAGGATGGAAAAACGTAGCTACACATAGCTGCATATCTGTAGGCTAGGGGCGCCTAGCCTTTAAGTCTACCAAATGGGGTTATTTGCATTTGCAGCCTTCACGAGACTTGTGCGTGATTACTCCAATTATCCAATGAGTCCAGTCGTCAGCCTTTGGGATTTGGCTAACGCTCGTATGTGCGAGGTCAGGGTGGTGATGTTGAAAAGTGAAAGTGACTGGAGATAGTCGAAAAATGGCTGAAGTATAGCAAGTACACATCTCCTTGAAAAAGGCGCCCTTCTCTTTGAGGCCTTAGAAGTAGTTTTCTCGCTTAGTCACCTCTTGAGACATCTCTTGTAAGTTGGTCCAACTATGCAGAGAGACAGACGACGCACGAATCGGAGCACTCTAGCTCCCGGTATCAGGAGTCAAAGTATGGTGTTCAGATGAAAGTCACACTTTTGTCAAAATGGTATTTGCGCTTCCATAGGCCAGGGGCGCCCATCTTTTTGGGGTTCCTGATTCAGTTTTCAAATACCTTATATACTGCCATTGGATGCAGAGTACATCCGGTCACACAATGAATCTACCATCCAGTCGACAGGGTTCATCATTCACCATCAGTGGCAGTTTGAAGCGTTAAATGGCAATACGGAGAAATGGCTAAGTCTAGAATGAGTGCATCAATTTAATCAAAGGCGTCTTATTTTCTAAGGTGTCAAATGTTGGTTTTAGCAGTTGCAGCTCTCAACAAACATTTCATCCTTGTCATGCAGGCTTCGTAGTGGGTGTCTCAGATCAGTCGCAGGTTCATTCAGTCACCCGGAAATCAGAGTTGAACATGGCCAAATGTAACTTTGCAGTCAACTATAAAGTAGGAAATACTAAAAAATCTAATATCTCTTGCAAGTGGACGGCTAGAAGGTTGAATTTGGACTTTATGGAATCAGTGAAGTTTGCCAAGTACATCCAAATACTATTTTTAGCTAAATGATTAAAATAATATTTTTGCATGCAAAGCATTGAATGGCGATTTTCTTGAAGAGTTAAATATTGGTGCCTCTTTTAATAATTTGCATGTTTCGAATTAAATACTATTTTTAATCTGAGACTCAGAGACAGTGGCAGTTTGCGATGTTCCAACACACTGCTGATTTGTTTTCAGTTAATTCGTAGGACTGATTTTTTGTTTCAATTTGTGTTTCCTCTTATGCTTTGATTTTATTTGCTAGAATTACTAGAATAATACATAAAGAGCATATGCGTACCATGAAAGCTTCAAATAAACTAAGCTAATGGAATAACTTGAATACATTGCTCATTTCGATGTCTAAGAATAGTTTCTTCATTACATAATAAGTTGCTTACAATATATAATTTACATTAGATTGGAAACTAAGTATTCCATAGATCATACTTCAACTTACAGCCATATAGCACTGTGAATAGTACCCTGCTACAGTACCCGCGCCCAATGAAATGCTGATTTCTCTTCGAAGATGAACTTCTCCCACCAAAAACTGTAATGAAAACCTTCCTAAGGTAAGGGCGCCCTCTTTGGGTGAAGTTGCAGCCACTCCAGATAGGCGTTTCTTTTCATCTTTTGCTGATCTAACCCTCAAGAAAAACCGGTTGGCTGTAGCTTCAAAAAAATAGTCCCTAAAACTTCTCAAACGCGAACACCTCTTGTATAATCGTGATTGGAGACAACGGCAATTGGAAACACTCAAACCCAAGCTCAAAACAACCTGCAAACCAGCAAGTAGATCTCCAAAGAAGCAGCAAAATACAGATCAGCAACTTTAAGGTGGTGTTTCACACCCTCAAGCAGCTCCAAACGAAGAACCAAGCCCCACTGGGCTCACCCACTACAAGAAACAAGGAAACCTTAGCCTCCTTCTTCCTCCAAGCTTCACTCCCAAGTTTTCTTCAAGCCAAAATGATCGTCTAATGAAGCAATTCGAATTTCTCTCTTGCCTTTTATAAATTTACAAAGGAAACACTATTCATTAAAGTGAACACTATTCACTTAAGTTATAACATTTTCACTTTAGTAATGAATAGTAACTTAAAAATAGAAAGTGACCCCTTCATATTAAAACACATGGTCCCTAGGCCGAGGATGGTGAAATAAAAGGTGAATATCATTAGATTAAGCACCGCAGATTGCCAACTATCCCTTCTGTAGAGGAGGTTTTGCAGATTGTAAATGGTTCCCAGATGATGTCCTTTTTGGACGGTTATTCAGGTTACAACCAGGTAATGGTTGAAGAAGCAGATAGACTAAAAACAGCTTTCACCACTAAGTGGGGAACATTCGCTTACAGAAGAATGCCTTTTGGCCTAATCAACGCCGGGGCCACATTTCAACGAGCTATGGACATCGCTTTCAGAGACTTAGTTGGAAAATGCATTATTATATACATGGATGACTTGACAGTGTTCTCCAAAAAGAGGGAGGATCATGTTGAAGACTTGAGAAAGATCTTCCAGAGATGCAGAAGATTTGGTATTTCTCTCAATTCAAAGAAGTGCGTATTCGGAGTCACCGAAGGAAAATTGTTAGGACATGTCCTCTCAGAACAGGGCATATCAATTGACCCAGACCGCATTGAGGCAATTTCAAAGATCGGCATGCCAGGGAGTCAGAAAGAGTTGAGGTCGTTCTTTGGCAAGATTAATTTTGTGAGAAAATTCATAACTGGATTCGCCGAGATTGTCAGACCACTAAATGAAATGCTGAAAAAGGATGCAAAGATAGAATGGACCCCTCTCACAAAGAAGGCGTTCGAAGAAATCAAACAAGCAATAGTAGATGCTCCGGTGCTAGTTAGTCCGGATTACTCAAAACCATTCTACTTGTACTCCTTTGCTTCAGAACACACTTGCGCAGCGGTCTTGACCCAGAGAGCGGAAGAAAAGGATGAACACCCAATTGCTTTCATGAGTACTCCATTGAAGGAAGCAAAATTAAGGTACGCCAATGTAGAAAAGCAAGCTTATGCTCTAGTAAAAGCAGCTAAGAAGTTCAGGCACTACATCCTAAGGAGCAAAGTACATGCAATAGTTCCAGATGCCACAGTAAAGACATTACTAATGCAAAACGAATTAGGAGAAAGAAGAGGCAAGTGGGTCGCCAGCTTGCAAGAATATGACATAGAGATACAGCCGATGAAGTTAGTCCGAGGACAAGCATTGGCACAAACGATTGCAATGGCAGGACCTGGGCTGGTACAACAAACATATATACTGGAAGAGGTGTCCCCAGGGGAATGGTACGATGACACTGTTTACTATTTGTTGAACCAAAGGTGTCCTTCACATTTGAATCCAGTGCAATGAAGGACTTTAAGAATGAAGAGCCAGAGATTCATGCTGCAGGGATCAATACTTTATAGAAGAAATCACGAAGGTATATATTTGAGATGTGTAGGAAAAAGAGAAGCTAAGCAGCTTATGGAACATTTCCACGAGAAATTCGGGACAGGTCACGGAGGCGGTTTGGCCACAGCTCATCAGATTTCAAGGGCTGGGTATTATTGGCCCACACTTTTTAAGGATGCTTATGAGCATGTGAGGGCTTGTCACATTTGTCAGACAGCTGCGTACAGAGAAAAGAATCCGGCTATGCCCTTGCAACCAGTGATTGAGGTCAGGCCATTTGCCAAGTGGGGGTTGGACTTTATTGGAATGATTAACCCACCGTCCTCGGCACAGCACAGGTACATACTGACAGCCACCGACTACTGCACCAAATGGACAGAGGCTCAAGCTCTCAAGCTTTCCACCACAGATGTAGTCATTAAGTTCCTCGAAGAGAATATTGTTACAAGGTTTGGATGCCCCCACGCTTTGGTGTGCGACAACGGCCCCGCCTTTTCATCATTGAAGTTTTCAAATTGGGCGTTGAGTATGGGATTGCACTGAAGTTCTCATCCAACTACTACCCCCAAGGAAATGGACTTGCAGAGTCCACAAATAAGAATTTGCTGAATGCTATCAAGAAACTGTTGGATAAGAACCCCAAGGATTGGCACACACAACTGAGGTTTGCCTTGTGGGCAGACCGGACTAGAACGAAGAATTCTTTGGGAACATCTCCTTACCATTTGGTGTATGGGCAAGACCCCGTCTTCCCAGTTCAATTAAGGATCCCTACTCTCCAGTTTATTCAGGAGTATCTGGAAGGCGAAGACCGAATTCAAGTCAGGTTGTCTCAGTTGATGCACTTGGAGGAGAAAAGAGATGAGGCATTGGAAAATCTGGCTAAGCACCAAGGAGTCGTGAAAAGATGGTTCGACAAGCAGGCCAAGGTCAAGGCCTTCAGGATTTCAGATTTAGTTTTATGTTGGGATAAAGCCCACGAAAGAAGAGGTGATCACGACAAGTTCGACAAATTGTGGTTGGGCCCGTATCAGGTTTCTGAGATCCTGGGAGATAATGCATTCAGATTGAAAACGCTAACAGGAGAGGATATCCCATTGCCAGTCAATGGGCAGTTCCTCAAGCATTATTTCCAAGCGTAGGGTCCCTCCTGGATCCTACTTTGTACATAGTAGATTAGGTTGTTTTGTTCCCGTTCCCTTTTTGGGTTTTGGTTTTGGTTTGTTGCCCTTTGGGTTTTTGGTTTTGGTGTTTCTTCCCTTGAGTTGTCCGCTCAAGTGGTTTTGGTTTGGGTTCAGAATGGACTTGATTTTAGGGTTTTCCGTTGCGATGGAAGTGATGATATCTTGTCTTGCGCGAATTGGTCTACTGCCATGGGGTTTTTATGAATTTATGCAAACAATAGAATGCCAAGGTTGTTTTCCTCTTGTCATCATCCGGTCTCATAAAAGCTCGACTCGGGAGTTTAATCAGTTATTGTGTCTTAACACATGAGCCTGAGATCATCATGTCCTATTGGTTCAAACAAGCTGCTTTGAGTCATTTTGATTCCTTGGGAGGGATTACGGCAAGTGAAAATTTTAAATCTTGCTTCCGCGCCACTGCAATTCTCAAACCCATTGATAGCTTCATTGCTTACCAACCAATTATGGAATTGACGGATAATCAAGAGAAAAGGAGAAAATATGCTAAAAAGGAAATATCAAAAGAAAGAAAATGAAAGAAATATCATACTTTGAATATTGGTTTGGGAATATACGAGTAACTCCACCGGGGCTATGGACGCCTGGCTGGCAGTGGAGCAATATTCGTGAGAATTGTAGCGACAACCTCGTCGGGGCTATAGACGCCTGACTGGCAGCGAGGCAATGTCCGGGATGCTTTTGAAGTTAAGATACTTGTATAACCTGCCATAATCGATCTCGGGAGTCACGATGGTTTAGAGATAAGATAAACGCATAAGTCAGGAGATCTCAGATGAAGGTGTTTTGATCCAATATTGGATTCTTCTCCCTTTTTGAGTAAGTATCCTTTCTGTATGATGGTTAGAGGGATTGACCAAGGTTTAATTTTCAAAGTGTTTTTCAACACTTTCCCGTGGAGTCGCCAGATGTTGTGACCTTTTTTCACACATCACCCCATCAAGATGGGGACCCCCCTAAATCTTGCTCCAGTCTGGTCTTTTGGCTTTGGTTCGCTCTCTCTCTGGTCTCTGGTCCTTCCGGGGATTGTCCCGTCGTTTGACCCGGGTTGAAATATTGGTCAAGTCTGTGTAATTAGGGTTTTCATCCTTCAGGCTTATTTAAGGTCAGACTGAGTTATAAAATTGAAATCCAAGCTTAGAGCAGCAGTCAGAAGACTTCCAGCAGAGTCCCCCTAAATTTTCACTGTATTCGGCAACTTACTATTTTTAGTAAGTATTCAATTTGGGACTATTTTATTGAGATTTTGGAATTCTGTCAGTTCCACTGCATCCGGGTAACATCAAGCTGCCTACACGTAAATTTTGAGCCAGATCAGACGACTTACTATTTTTGGCATTTCAGGCTTTAAGAGCCAAATTAGGGTTTCTACATGAGCTTTTCAGATGCATGTCTGGAGAATCCTTCTGGGTTTTCCAAAACCTTCGCAGTGATGTAACATGCAAACCGAGACAACCACTTTCAGAGTTCAGCCTTCGGGGGCTATTTTTAGGGTTCGCATGCAGTGTTTTTCAACGCAGGTCGGGTTTTTCTTCATGGGTTTTTCGAGAGCTTCGCAACGGTGTGGCTTGCAAGCAGAGAAGATCGAGTTTTGAGGACTTACTATTTTTAGCCAGTGCATGCATGCAGACCAGTTTTCTGGGTTTTTTGAGATCCCGCAGGCAATATGACATGCAAAACCATCCGGCAGTGGATGAGTCACTTTTCAGACAGTTTCTATTTGTAGCAGGTACACTCCGGCAGCCGCCCAACACTCCAGTCCAGCAAGCAGAACGACATGCAGAAGGAACGAAGTCAAACGGAGACCGTTCGGGATACGGGATACATACAAATCAAATTAGGGTTTCCACTTTTATAGGGGGTAAAATCCAAAAATAGCCGAAACAAAGTACCCCACCCATGTCAGCACACTTCAAGGTACCTGCTGGCAAAATTTGAGCAAAGTCGGAGAACTTACTATTTTTAGTAAGTCAGAGCACGGCTCTAAATAGCAGGTCTGCACCCGAGGTTGGCGTCCGAGTAACCCTCAAGCTATCAAGATCAAGCGTTGCAACTTTCAGGCAAAACGGAGCTACTAAAGTCAGAAAGTCAAACTTACTATAAATAGCAGGTGGCTATAAATACCAGGTCAGGGCAGAGGACTGACAAAACAGGTTCACAAGGCAGAGAATATCATCTGATGAAATTTTCAGGCAAAACGGAGCCTTAGAGGTTGAAAATCAAGGGATTTGCTAAAAATAGCACAACTTGCTAAAATAGAATGCAAGAGCAGGAACAGGTAGAGGCTTGAAAATTGTCTAAGGCAGAAATAAAAGTAGACCCATCAAAATGCGCCCTCAAGAAGAGATGCCTTCAAAACGCCTAAGGCATAAAACAGAAGCTCATACCTCAAAATGCGCCCTCAAGGAAAGAGAGAGGTAAAAAGTTTCTAAGTCATGAAAACGAAAGTGGAACCAAGGAAATGCGCCCATGGTGAAAATGAAAGCTCACATGTTGAAATGCGCCCACCTAGCAAAGCAGAAGCATGGGGTCTCAAATGCGCCCACCTCAAGGATTGAAGCCTTGAAAAAGTTTCTAAGGCAGAAATAAAAGTAGACCCATCAAAATGCGCCCTCAAGGAGAGATGCCTTGAAAAACGCCTAAGGCAAAAACAAAAGCTCACATAGTCAAATGCGCCCATCTCAAGGTAGAGGCTTGAAAAAGTTTCTAAGGCATAAAACGAAAGTGTCAAGGGTGAAATGCGCCCTCTAAGACATGAAATGAAAGCTTGGCCTAGCATTTGCGCCCATGATGAAGAGGAGATGGCCGAAATTTTCCTAAGGCATGAAATGAAAGTAGAGATGTCAAAATGCGCCCAAGGCAAGATAAAGTGGCTAGGTTGCTGGAGAAAATTTCCTAAGTCAAGAAAATGAAAGTTCAAGACCCCATATGCGCCCAAGGATATTCTAACTGTTTGAGAATTTTCTAAGTGAGAAATCAAGGCTTGCATGAGTAAAATACGCCAAGGTTGCTGGAGAAAATTTCCTAAGGCAACAAAATAAATATTTCATCAAAATGTATACGCCTGTGGTAGAGAAAGTGCTAGAAATTTTTTCTAAGTGATATAACACTTCACTAGGAAAAAATACGCCCTTGGCAAGGAAGGATGATTTGATGAGTTTTAAAATTCTCCGAAAGCAGTTGAAAGTTAACGAATCTTTTTTTCAAGGGGAAAATTTGATATCGACGAATATTTTCCATGGGTCAAGTGAAAATCAAATGAACCCGTTTAAAATGCACCCATGAGTTAGCAGAGTTTGAAAATTAATTTCCTAAGGGAAATTTTAATATTTTCAGAAGAAATTCGTTTTGCCTAGATTATTTTCCTGACAGAAGTTAAATCTCAAAGGACGAATTATTTCGAGCACGCAAACAATTTTTAATCGCCCGGAGTTGAACGTTTTAATGAGAGAATTTAAAATGTCTAAGGCAAATTTTATGAAATCGAGGATTTAAATGACAGACATTTTAAAAAGTTGGAAATAAATTTGCTACTCCCACGAATTTTTTTCGAGTTGAATTTATTTAAACACTGCGAGATTTTAAAATGGAATTTTAAATCAAGTCAAGTGATTGTTTTTCTCGCGAGTTGTTTAAATCGCCAAGAGTTAACTGGCAGACTAAGAGGAAAATTCAAAATTTGAAGAAGAAGGAATCATTATTAATGGCAACTGCCATAATAACCGGCTGACGACTAGCCCACTACTGCGCTTGAATTAGAAGATTCCGAACGAAGATAGTGGGAAATTGATGAAGGTGCTAAAAATAGCCCCAGCACTACTTAGCAGGATTCTCCGAGAAGAGTTATTTAAACAATCTCTTCTCTCATTTCTCCTCACATTATTTCGAAGTTGAAGTTGCTGAAGAAGTTCTGGAGAGATTGAAATATTTTCCAAGTGGTTGAGGAGAGAAATTCTGTGAGAGTGTATTTTATTTCGGAGTGTTGAGTTGCTGAAAGTACGAAGTGCTGGAGAAATCTTCATTTGCCGAGACTCTTTCTTTCGAAGAGCTGAAAGTGGAGTTGCTGCGAAGTTTAAACGTTGAGAAGTTGAAGAGGTTGAAATTTCATATTGCTGGCAACTCTTTATTCCTCTAACTGCTGAAGTTGACAAAGTGAAGTCAAGGTTCGAACTATTTGTGCTGGAGAAATTAGCTACATTGCTGAAAGTTATTAGCTTGCTGCGTTTTTTTTCTTCACCGGTCAGAAGTGCAGTTGCTGAGAGTTGTCTCTAAACTCGGAGATTTTTATACAGTACGAGGTTTGCAGTTAGAAATTTATGCTGAGGAATTTTATTTTCAAAGCTAACTCCGTATTCGCAGCCATCTCGGGAATTGTTTTATTTTAAAAATCTGCAGTCTAGCTTATCCTTCTATTTTATTTTGCAGATGGCTGGCGCAAAGGATGTTGCAGGAACAAGCAGAGCCGCAGGCAGAGCTGCAAACACTGAAGCAGGCAAGGCTGGCGCATCTCGACAGGCAATGATTAAGAGGCTCGCTAAGCCATTTCTCCCAAAGTCAGCAATAGTTTCAAAGTTGGCAGGATTGAATGGCACCAACCTTGGTTCATTTAATCTGAATGCACTCAAATCGAGGATGTTCGGGCTAGGGGGCCATCAACCATCGTCACGGCATAATATAATGAAAGTGGAATCTCGCGGTTGCTAGTTTCGCCCAACAATTCGATTCATCAGGAGCTAATTCGCCGATCTTAATCACTACAAAAGCTGAAGCGATAGGGCGTCGTCTCTCCCGGGGATAGTAAAACTGCTCGCCAACTTCACTTTTGATGCCGCCAATTTGATTGGCTATTTGAGAAATTACTTCAGAGGACAAACAGAAGCCCGGATAAAGATGTACTCTTCCTCTTTCGAAAAGAGTCACTGCAGTCATCAACAGAGTTTGGATGCAGAAGCCGAGGCCACCCCGCACTAAGCTCCCAAAGCAGATAATTGCTGAGGACGTGAAACAAGAATACTGTGATTTGATAATGATGCTAAGCCGGGTGAATGGGAGTGCACAGGCTTACATTTCGAGCCTTGGATGTTCTACTTCATCGAGATCATCTTGGAAGGAAAAGAGTGTGTCGATTGGGCTAGGATGATTAGCAACCACATCGATGAGCAATTCAGGAGCTTGAAGGTGACAAAGACTTTCTACATGAGCTCATATGTGATTTACATGTTGGCCAGAATGACTAAGTACAGAGGGATTTCGTACAAAGAGCCAATCGGCTGTGCCCCTAGTCAATTCAAAATTCATGAAGCCTGCACACAGCTACATTTGGCTAACATTGCCAACTATAAACGGGCAAATGATGCATTCACAATGCACATTGCGAGGACGCTTCAGCAAAGGACGCAGCAGAGAATATCTAAAGAAGCACAGACATTGATTGAGGAATATGGGTATTGGCTCATCCAATTCTCGAAATTCACATATATTAGGCTGCAGGGGTTCACTTCGTATCCGTATCGGTTACCACGATACCCCACTGATCACATAGTAATGCTTGAGGTATCTAGGCAATTGATTGCCTACGATAAGATTCAGAAAAGGAAAAAGTAGGGTGGACTCGATTTCCCTATCACCATAGGGAATTCCATTGAGGTGTGTCCCTCTTTGCAGGCAGCCCGAGAGGCAGAGGACGAGCTGCAATCTTATCATTTGTCATATCACACAGGCAGGCAGGATTTCGATCCTTACGGGAACATCCGGATGGTACAGAACGTTGAATACCGGCACAGAGCTCATCTGGAGGACTTCTGGGCAAATGCGGTGGATGAGGCTGAGATAAGAAGAAGGATGTTTTCCAGACTTCCTCTCAAGTTGATTAGAGAATGTGAAATTATTCCAGTTCCCGACCAGGTGGAGGAGGATGTCAACGTCATGCAACCCGACTATGGGTCAGTTAGGGATACTCCTGTCCCACCACCTGATTGGTCCGAGCCAGAGATCATGGACTTGGACACTCTTTCTATCCCGGTGATGACTTTTACGAGGACTTGGGTCGACAGACATGTATGCAGACTTAAGAGCAAGTCGATCGCCCTTACTTACAGCTTGATGGGTGACCCAAGGCCGTTATCGGTAAAAAGAGGGAAACAAATTGCTCAGACGTCGAGGGCACAAGTGGAAGTGCCAACCCAGCCGATACCGTTGAGGATAGAACAAGCATCACCCGTGCACTCACAAACTCAATCTTCGAGTTTAAGAGTAGTTTCATTATTTGCCGATCAGAGGGCAGGATTAGAGGAAGAGCGGGGACTTGAGGAGGTAGATCAGCCCAACGCCCGGGAATCAGCTAGTGTCAGTTTATCCAGGGGCGGCCACCAGGAGGAGGAAGAGGAAACAATGGCCGACACCCATTTTCAGCAGATGTTGGATACGGCTTTGGAAGAAGAAGAAAACACAGAACAGGGGACCCAAGGGTCGGGAGATACCCAGCTTATAGAGGAGGATGAGCCTGAGTAACCAGTGCAAGAAGAGAGGAAGTGCACGAGATGGAGGCAACAGAAGAACAGCCCCTTGTCATTTGTAATCCACAGCAGACAGTGCCTGATTGGCTTTCCGACAGAATGAGGAGAGAACCCGAGGATGATACGGATCCGACCATTGAGATGGAGGAGTTCCTTAGGAGGATCAGTGCGCCACCAGAGAAGAAAAGGGCCCGAAAGTTTTCAAAGATCTCGACTGACGAGTCAGGCTCTCGCACGCTTCAGGTGGCTATTCCGAGGGAAGATTGTGATCGAACCGAGGAGAGGCCTGAAAATTATGTGATCACCACAGTAGAGTTGGGTCGTCCTACGGGAGCCCAAGTTATCGAGGAGTTCGATAACTCCTATCAGGCATTGAAGGATCAGTTGCTCCGCACGGAGGGGAAGTATAAGAAAGTGAAGAAGGAGCACAAAACCTTGATAGGATATATGCAGAATCTAGCACGTCCAGGTGAACCAGCAGACCCGGCAGTGGAACGTCCATCGGAGCTTCCGAATGAGTCAATTGTTGCCTTAGAGGATTTAAAGAAAATGGAAACGGAGGCAGACAAGTGGGTTAGCCGTGTTCATACTGAGACAGGAAAATTCATGGAGGACCTTGCCGATGCTTATCGACAGGCCTCAAATATTTTGGCACGAATGGATATAGTAGATCAGGCCTGGGGTGATACTCGCATCTATCAAACGAAGACTGTACTTCGTTTGGGGGCTTTGATGCATGTACCTCTAGAAACCTTAGTGGATGGAGGTGTAATTCAGAGAGGTGATAGGTACGATTTCACCAGTTGGTACTCCTCGGTGGTCACAGGCCGTGGATTTCACGACGCAGCAAGGGCAGATTCAGCTAAAGTGAAGAAGGCAATGGGCAACATCTTGGGGGGAGTCCTCAATACATTAGAAGCCATATTTGCTAGAAAGTTGGTCCCGGAGGAGATAACTGCTGATGGTTTGAAGGGTAGACTGCCTCCATTCTTCTCAGCTGCGAGGTCACTTGTCCTGGATGACTTTGAGAATGTCTCCACGTTCTCTAGTATAATTCAGCATACCCAGGACGCCTTGGTGACATGGAAGAAATCTTGCATCAGATACAGACAGACGGTAGCAGTCTTGGAGTTCCAGCTCAACCATATTCCACCGATCTCTACACAGGAGGTTGAAGCAGTATTGGCCCGATTAATCGAGTTTGCTATCCGGGAGAAGGCCAGTGGGAACGCGCTGCTTGATGAGGATCTTCTTGATGATGGTAGTGGGCATTAATTGCTCATTATGATTCCTGCAGGGGAGTGGAGAATATTCTGTGCATTCATTGCCCACTCCTCTTTGTGGCGGTTTTTAGGGCAGAAACCCTAATCAGGGCATAGGTGGCTCGATCTGAGCCCTTCATTGTAATTTGATCTGAACCGTCCACTGAATTGGACTTGTTATAAAAGGGGCATCCCCCCTCATTTGTAAACAATTAGAATTAGAATCAGAGATAGATCAGAGCTAGAGAGTATTGGAGATAGAAGTTAGAGAGTAGAGCTTAGAAGTTAGGCTTAGATTGAGGAGGAAAGGAAGTTTTCCCATTGAGGACTTTGTAAGAAGTTGTTGTGAACACTCTCATAATATAAAGATTTATCATTGTTTGGTGGTTCTATCTTCTATTGTGAGTAGCTAGCAAGGCTTGTTCGTCTTTCCAATTCAAGGTAGATAGAGTAAAATAGATTTTATTTCATGCAAGTAGTTGTTAGCTGTGGAGTGTGGCGTTGTGATTTGAGCAAGTCTTCTCGTCCATACCACTAGCGGACTTGCTGATGGTAAGTTCGCCTTGCGTGGTCAACTGGAGTATCAGCACTTAACTCGATTATGGTTCATGTGTTTGTATGCGTCGTGTTGACGGTATGAGCGTGTTGTGTCATAGTTTGAACATTTTCTCATCCTTTGAAGATTGCACCAACTTTGTCGGAGTTGTTCGAAAGAAGACAAAGCGAAGTTTGGTTTGAAGATTGTTTAAGTCGATCTTCGTCCTCCACCCCTTTTAGAAGTAGATCTGTAGAATCCCTATCCCTATCCCCTTTTAATTCTGCATTTTCCGAGTCAGTTTAGATACCAGAACCATATTGCCAAATCATTCATGTCCTAATTGCTTCACGAAAGTTGAACAACTACGTAAGTCCCCTTGAAATAACCAGCAAAACACATCAACCAACTGAGTCTATTCGCGATAAAAGGAACCTTGGAGTCGAACACATGAACTTTCAAGCAATCTTAGCATGTGGGACACTTTGATCAAGAGAGAATAGAGTGACCGTTGGGCAACTTTGATGTCTTTGGCTGTCACAAAAGGCGATCAACGGTATAGGATCCTATTTGAGGAAAGATTTGATTACATTTACAAAGACCTTTGTTGAAACTTGTTAATGTTTAATATATTGTCAATGATATATTGTAAGCTTGCTAGAGTCACTTACTTCCATCAATGTGTGTGTGTGCACATGTGTCTGTATTTGTATCTGTGTGTCTATATCTGTCTCCTTTATTGAGTAAATGTCTATGTCTATGTCTGTGTGAGTTTGTGTCTGCATGTTTGTTTCTGTGTGTGTGATTTTGTCTGTATGTTTCGTTATGCACGAATTTTTCTGACTCTATAAATGTGCTTCTGCATGTGTCTTGTGGGTTTCTATGTCTCTGTATTTGTGAGTGTGGGTGTGTGTTGATGTTATAGCAGCTATGGTCTGCACTTCATTGCATGAATTCCAAGAAGAAAGATCAAATTAAATGTATAGCCATTCGGCTATTTAATTCATGATCTCAATATTATTAAATGCTAAGGGCCGACCCTTTATGGTTTGAATATTTTAGTCTTGGCTTAAGCCGACTTTATTTATTTATTATTTATTTTGTGATTCTTTATGTGAGCCGACCTAAGTGAAGAGGAGCCTCACTTGTATAAAGGCAAGGTCATTTTTGTCATTACAACACAATCAATTCAAGCAAGTTCGCATCTATCTTCAAGAGCAGAATTCGCACTTTATAGCAGCAGGTCCGATTTCAAGGAAGAACATATTCATTCGTATCTTGTGTATCTAGAAGAGGTGCGACCTCATTGCATTCATTATTGGCCATTGTTGGGCCTGAGTTGTAAGCAGATTTCTGCCATTCTTCTATATTATAGAAGAGATTCAATTGCTGGGTTTTTCTCCCTCAAGAGGAGGGTTTTCCCAGGGTATCTTTGTGTGTTCATTGTCTTATGTGTTGCAATTCTTTTAAGTGCTTCATTTAGTTAATCTGATCTAAGTAACTCTAACATGATATCAAAGTGGGTGTGAAAAAAATCGTGATCAGATTTAGTGTGCAACACTCACTTTATTCTTTTTCAGTCTATCTCTTATTTCTCAAATTCAAGATGGTGAACGGTCTGAAAATCGAGGATAGACTCGAAGGGATTTTGAACTACACATCATGGAGGTTCAGAATCATGCTGGTTCAGAATCATGCTCACTTTGGAGGAGAATGATTTAGCTGAGTTCATGAAAACAAAAGTTCCCGAACCTGAGGAGGAAGAAGAGAAATTGCAATGGAGGAAGAAAAACACTAGGGCAAAGAAAGTATTGGTTGATTCCGTCAAGGATCATGTTGTACCGATTGTCTTCAAGTTGGATACAGCAAGAGAGATGTTTGCAACCTTGGAAGAGATGTACGAAATCAACAACACTAGTCGAGCTCTCGCACTGAAGCAACAACTTCATCATGTGAAAATGGCGAAAGGAGAATCTGTCATTACATACTTCATGAAGATTTTAGAGATAAGAGATCAGCTCTCCACAATTGGTCACATGATTGACGACAAAGACCTAACTATGCTTGCTCTTAATGGTCTTCCGCCTTCATGGGAAGCGTTCATTCAAGGAATCAGTGCTAGATCTAAACTTCCCAAGTTTGATCGATTGAGGATTGACTGCATTCAAGAAGAGTCAAGACTAACGGCAAGGGGAATTGGTCAAAGTTCAAAGAAAGAAGAAATGCAAGTTCTTGCCTCTCATTCATCGAACAAAGGAAAAGGCTTTAAGAAAGGGTTCTTCAAAAGGAATCGAGAGAATGGAAATGATGGTGCTCCTACCTTCAAAAGGAAACGAGACATGTCCAAGATTCAATGTTTTCGTTGTGATAAGTATGGTCACTTTGCAAAGGATTGTCCTCAAAGACCTAAGCAACAAGTTGCCACTGCAAATGTTGAAGAAGTCGCTCCTCAGAAGGACTCTAGTGATTACTTGTTCTATTCAGCCTTGTCAAGTAATGTTTCTACCGACACCAACACTTGGTTGATTGATAGTGGTGGTTCTAGGCACATCTCCGGTTTTAGGGATCACCTTTCAAACTTAGTGGAGAACTCTAGTGATCAAGTCGTTATTGGAGACGATGCCAGATATTCTGTGAAAGGAATTGGAAACTCCACTCTTCACTTGGATTCCGGGATTTCATTGGAGTTGAATGATGTACTGTTCGTTCCAGGGATAAAGAGGAATCTTGTCTCAATTTCAGCATTGGAAGACAAGGGTTATCAAGTTGCCTTCTCTAAAGGCAAAGTTCTTATATGGGCAAAGAAATCCAGTTTCAAAACTGCTCAAGTGATGGGAGTTAGACATGAGTGTCTCTACAGGCTATGCACTCGTCCTCTTCAAGCACTTGTGCATGACAGCTCCAGCATGTGCGATCTTTGGCATCGAAGATTGGCTCACATTCACTTTCGTGCTCTACCTATCATGGAGAAGATGGTCACTGGTCTTCCAAAACTCAATCAAGAACACGAAGGTACATGCAAGGGATGCGCCCTAGGCAAGAACACAAAAGGTACGTTTCATACTAGTGAAAGTAGATCTAAATGTATTCAAGATCTTATTCATTCTGATTTGTGTGGTCCAATGTCTATTGCATCATCTAGTGGTTTCTTGTATTATATTATTTTTATTGATGATTACTCTAGAAAGACTTCGATTTATTTCCTAAGATCTAAAGAATCTGAAGAAGTATTAGAAAGATTCAGAGAATTCAAGGCACAAGTTGAAAACCTATCTGGAAAAAGGATCAAGGTATTGAGATCAGATAATGGTGGAGAATACACCTCTGGCACATTTCGAGATTTTTGTATTGAAGCAGGGATTAAGAGGGAGTTCAGTGTTCCCTATAATCCACAACAAAATGGTATTGCTGAAAGAAAGAATAGGCCTATTGTGGAAGCAGTGAAAGCTATGATCCATGATCAAGACCTGCAAATCTCTCTTTCGGCTGCAACCGTCTATGTTCAAAACAGGAGTCCCCATAGGATCTTAGAGAATAAAACTCCTGAAGAAGCATTCTCAAGGGTGAAACCTGAAGTTAGTCATTTGAGGATCTTTGGTTGTCTAGTCTATATTCATATTCCAAAGGAAAAGAGAACAAAGCTAGAACCTTCTGGGAAGAAAGGAATTCTTGTAGGATACAGTGAGACATCAAAAGCCTACAGGATATACATACCAGGACAAAAGTCTATTGAGATTAGTAGAGATGTCACATTTGAGGAAGATGTTGCTTTCAGAAGGTCCAAGGGCACTCCTATGGAGATTGATGAAGAAGAACCTCCTCAAGATATGGAAGTTGACCATATCCCAGAGAACCTGAAGGAGGCTCCAGAACCTAAAGAAGATGTTGATCCAGTTGAACCCTTGGATCCTACTGATGGGCCCCTAGATATTGTGATTGGAAAGAAAAGACCTCTTTGGGCTCGTAGGACAATGCAGGAGGCAGAAAGTTTTGCAGCTCCAAGAGGAGCTTTCAGAGAAAGCAAGAGACCTCACAAGTTCTCTAGTTATGTCGCCTTGATGAGTCAGATTATTGAGTCAGAGCCTTCAAGTGTTGATGAAGCTTCTAGTCAACAAGTATGGAAAGATGCCATGTCTGAGGAATATCAGTCCATACTTAAGAACGATGTTTGGGATATAGTTCCTAGACCCAATGGCAAATCTGTGGTGTCTTCTAAGTGGCTCTTCAAGATCAAGCATGCAGCTGATGGGAGCATTGAGAAGCACAAGGCAAGATTTGTGGCTAGAGGGTTCTCACAGAAAGAGGGAGTTGACTATGAAGAAACTTTTGCTCCTGTGGCTCGTTATACGTCTGTCAGAACCATCATTGCTATTGCTGCATCTAGAGGATGGAAGATTCACCAAATGGATGTAAAGACAACTTTTCTAAATGGTGTAATAGAAGAAGAGGTTTACATTGAGCAACCTGAAGGATTTGAGGTACATGGAAAGGAGTCTCATGTTTGTAAGCTGAAGAAGGCCTTGTATGGTCTTAAGCAAGCTCCTCGTGCTTGGTACGAAAGGATTGATCAGTATCTATCAAGCCTGGGCTTCTCAAAGAATGATGCAGATTCTAACCTCTACTTTAAGGTAGTAAAGGGTGAGGCTTTGATTCTGGTTTTATATGTTGATGATCTGATTATCACTGGTGAAGAACATCTAATTCTAAAATGCAAGAAGGAATTAGCTTCAGAGTTTGAGATGAAGAATCTAGGTCTCATGCATTACTTTCTTGGCTTAGAAGTTTGGCAAAAGCCAGATGAGATGATTCTAAGTCAAGGGAAGTACACTGTTGACATTCTCAAAAGGTTTGGTATGATTGACTGCAAACCTATGTCTACACCCATGGAGACTAATTTAGATAAGTTGAAAGAAGCTGCAGCTAGTTCAGAACCAGTGGATTCTACAATGTATAGACAGTTGATTGGTTCATTGATGTATCTAGTTAACACTAGACCTGATATCTTGCTATGCAGTGAGTGCACTTAGCCAGTTCATGTGTGAACCAAAGCAAATACATCTTGTAGCAGCTAAACATATCCTGAGATATTTATGTGGCACAATTGGATATGGGTTGAGATATTCTTCAAATGTGGATTTGGAGCTGCATGGTTTTACTGATTCTGATTGGGCAGGATGTGTTTCAGATCGGAAGAGTACCTCTGGTTGTTGCTTCAGTTTGGGGACTGCTATGATCTCCTAGTGTAGCAGGAAACAGTCTTCAGTGGCCTTGAGTACAACTGAAGCAGAGTATATAGCAGCTTGTGTGGCAGCTCGTGAGGCAGTGTGGCTTCGTAAGCTCCTTGCAGGATTGTTTGGACAATCAATGGAGCCTACTATTATACACTATGATAATCAAAGCTGTGTTAAGCTTTCTGTCAATCCCGTGTTTCATGACAGAACAAAACATGTTGAGATCAAGTACCACTATATTAGAGATATGGTACAAAGGAAAGCTATACAGTTGAGGTATATCAGCACTGAAGAGCAAACGGTAGACATTCTCACCAAGCCTCTCACCAGGATTAAGTTTGTGTACTTTTGAGAGAAACTTGGTATGGTGGAGAATGCAGCCTTAACTGAGAAAGAGTCTCAGTATCAGTGATCCTTATGTGATAATGCAATTCTCTATTGAGAGAGAGTTGAGGTGAAAGCCCTTGATAATGCAATTCTCTATTGAGAGAGATTTGAGGTGAAAGCCCTTGTTTCCACCCTCTGGGATAGCCATGGTGGATGTCATGTGTGTGACTCCATGACAGCATCACGTGAGGGAATCCGTGATGATTTTATTTGTGCTTATGTATCACCCTCTAAGAGAGCCATGGTGAAAGTCACATTGAGGTGACAACATCACATTAAGTGATGAGCACTTGTTTTACCATCTGTGGAGGTAGCCACAATGGTTGATATCACATTGAGGTGATATCCTATTTTGTTTTCATTCTGATATGATGTGTCTTGTGCAGGTGGAAGTTCATCCCTAGCTGAGAAGGAGTGTTGATGTTATAGCAGCTATGGTCTGCACTTCATTGCACGAATTCCAAGAAGAAAGATCAAATTAAATGTATAGCCATTCGGCTATTTAATTCATGATCTCAATATTATTAAATGCTAAGGGCCGACCCTTTATGGTTCGAATATTTTAGTCTTGGCTTAAGCCGACTTTATTTATTTATTATTTATTTTGTGATTCTTTATGTGAGCCGACCTAAGTGAAGAGGCGCCTCACTTGTATAAAGGCAAGGTCATTTTTGTCATTACAACACAATCAATTCAAGCAAGTTCGCATCTATCTTCAAGAGCAGAATTCGCACTTTATAGCAGCAGGTCTGATTTCAAGGAAGAACATATTCATTTGTATCTTGTGTATCTAGAAGAGGTGCGACCTCATTGCATTCATTATTGGCCATTGTTGGGCCTGAGTTGTAAGCAGATTTCTGCCATTGTTCTATATTATAGAAGAGATTCAATTGCTGGGTTTTTCTCCCTCAAGAGGAGGGTTTTCCCAGGGTATCTTTGTGTGTTCATTGTCTAATGTGTTGCAATTCTTTTAAGTGCTTCATTTAGTTAATCTGATCTAAGTAACTCTAACAGTGTGCACCTATGTTAATTTCTAATTATGGTGGGTCAGCCAATGGACCATGAAAATAAGATTCCATATTTGGAAAAGTTCAATCATCATCCATGTGCAATATGCATATTACAAACCATAGGTCAAGCTTCAAATAATGAATATGCTGAAATCAAGGTGTCATTTAAAGGGGCCTTTGTTTCATGTTGATGCTCTTATCATGTTTGCCTATATTCTCTTTTCCATGATTTTCAAAGTGTAGTTGATGGACTCTTGATCAAGTTCATTTCTGTCCAAGTCAAATTCATCCTCCATAAAACTGTAGCATTAACACTCAATCCATTAGCTTAGCTTGAATCACGATTATCTAACTCTAAACTGGAAAATCTCTTCTACCATTTTTCCTTAGCATTTGATGATCATACCAAGCTTCACAAAACTATATTCTCTATATTCTTTAGTCATTGCTTTGGTCTTCAAGTAAATGGAAAGTTTTCTCCCTCTAGGTAAGATTAAAGAAATCTCTCCATATTTTATATCACTTCTACATTCATGGGCTAGAGTCACCCATAAAAATCTATAGAAAATAAGTACCAGTAGCATTGCAATCACCACAAAGCCAACTTTTTAAATTATAATTTCCATTTACAACTTCTTGTCCAGTCAAAATGCTTTCTATTCAACTTTGTTTTGTGGTCCTTAGCTGAAAATTTGGAATTGAGGTAGTCACAGTGATGGTCCCTCCTACAATTGCTCCAAATAATAAGCAAACATCTACACTGCTATTCACACCGCCAACTTTCTAGACTTTTGGTCTTCAATATATGATGAGAATCAATCTTGTAGTTATCTCCCAACACTATTATCCACACCACAAACTTACAAGACTTTTGTCTTCCACAACGAGGATCACTCTTGCAGTGGCCTGCTTTCTAGTAAATATCACTATTATTGTAATTATCTAGCTTGGCCCAGTTCACTAGAGCCTCGCTAACATGTGAATCGGACTAGCTGAGGAGGATTTCAGTTCATTGGTGCTTCACTGAATGCATGTAAGTTAGAAGAACTAAGATGTCTTTCCATGGCTGATTTTGATGCAGTTTGCATATGCCTGTCCTTCTTCCACCAGTTCCAACCGCATTCTTGTAAATCTATTTAACCTACATAATATAGAGTGTATACCAAACATTTCTGTAATTTATCCCTTATGTTCTGTTCTGACCTTCTGATGTTCATGTAAGGATATATCAATCGCTATCAGTGTAGTGAGACTCCCCAAGGACCCAGACAGACTCACAAGTTCAGATGTGAGGCATCCTCGGCAAAGTCTACAAACCCAAATTGCAGGTCAGTGTATTGAAACACGCCAAGGACCCGGACAGACTCACGAGTTCAGATCTGAGGCACCCTCAACAAAGTCTGCAGACTCTGCAAGTCTGGGCACTGGAATTGCAAGTCCAATGCCTGGACTTGCCAAGTCTAC
>VCHN02000014.1:65865140-65885574 GCA_007115665.2 Sequoiadendron giganteum | reverse complement strand
ATCATTTGATATTTTGGCTTTCAGTATTTCTCTATTTGCATTTGCTTTGCAATTTTATGCATTTCCTAGAAAATATTTCAAAAAACTATAGAACCTAAAACAAACAAAAATAGATGAAATCAGTAAGCAAATATCTCATATCAGGGTGGGATATTTCAGGCAAGTCGAACATTAGAATCCCAAGCATTTGGGAAATAAGTACTCTAAATAGATAAAGCGAGAATCTCCTTGTTGAACAAAGGAAAAAAAGAAAAAACAAAGGTTGCCTTGACAAAAATGTTCTAAACACGGTATTCTCAAAAGTGGTGAGATAAGTGGTTTAGGGTCTAGCCCCTGGGTGGTTAAATCAGCACATTGCAATTATAAGGTGTTTTGGGTTCTGCTGTAGAAAGAACCATAGTGAGTTGAATAATGAGAGAATACATGCTTAACTTTGGGAAAGTGAAAGCAGATTTCAAAACATAACTACCCTATTGAGTGAGCAAAAGAGTTTCAATTAGCTTGTACAGTAACTAGAGCAATTCCAATAGACTTTTGTTAGACTGAAAATTGTTGTGCACCTCATCCAAAATGATGGATTGGATGTCACTTTTATTAACCCCTCCAACAGCAACAATATCAATACTTTGGTTGTCCATATACTTTGGTCTTCAAATATATTCTTATTAGGTGTTGAGGCTTCCTTACGCATAGTTTGACTACTTGTTGACTACATGCAAATTATCTTTTTGCCCCATTTTTTTGCAACAAAAACTCACCATGTTGCAAACATGCATTTTGGTGAGTCAATGCATGCTTTTCTAGCGAGTACTTGGTGAGTTTGTGGGATATACTTAAGCCCTATTAAAAATAGAGTCAAGACATATAAAAAAAGCATGGCTTTTTGCCTTTTATAAAATTATGAAAAGGCACTACTCAAGGTGTTGCTACCAAACCCATATGAGAGACACTTCCCACAAACCCCCATTAGACTAATTTTATACATGTAAAAATACTATACATAAATTCATTTATATTTTTTATTTTACGTATTTAAAGTTGCCAAGTTATGTCAAGCAAGAAAAATTTTGTTTGCATAGTCCAAGTATGGAAACAATGGTCCAAACTCTTTAAAATCCACATGATGATGTTGTCATATATATCCAAGGTGTTAGCACTAACATTAGTACCCCTACATAAAATATACTATTCAAGATTGTAGTTAGTAATTATGCCATTCTAATCATTATCAAAGCTGGTTAGATATCCTTTCAGTCAAATTGTCAAGTTGTCGAAGCATTGATCTACTTCTATCAAGGCTAACAAGAATTGCAGGTTACTCAACAGAGGACTTATAATAAATAAAGAAGATCATGCTCTTGAATTGCTAGCATTTTAAAGACGAATGGAGAAAATTTCAAAATATTTCAACCCACTTCATTCAAGTGATATATCAGCAAAAGGTAGGGATGAGCTTGAGAGTTAAGCAAAGGCACATCTTTTGGCTGTTGATTACAAGATAAATTGGCCATAGTGGCTAAAATATTCATCCAGTATCAAAGGTCTAAGGAATTATCACTTGCTTCCAATCTTGCTCTTCTACCTTACAAGGTAGCTTTGAATGTTTTGGAGCTATTGCTTGCTTCCAATCACGTTCTTCATTAACTGCCCTTATAAGTGTTGTGTTCATTATTCAAATCAATCCATATGTTGATGTGTATCCATTGATCTCTACATTAATCATTGCATAGCATTGATGTTTACATTTATGTTATGGTCAAAGTGAAAAAGCAAAAAGCCTCGTGGTGAAATAAGTAGTTTCAATCTTGTGCTCCTACCTCATAGACCAAAAGATAGGTCTAGACTCTTTCTTTTAAGCATTTTGTTTTCATGCAAAAATCTAGAATATTATCCATATAGTCTGCATAATCTGCAATTTAGTTTGATGTTTTAGATTTTAGGAATAGATTAAATCAGGGAGCTTACCCTGCTAATCTGAAGAGATAATTTCTTCACACAATGTTCGATTTTGAGTTGCCACGAAAGCATAAAATTGGAATGCTAACACAAGGCTTTCTTTAAACAATTTACATGGAATTATAGGTGCATTTTCAACTTGGTAATTTCAATTTATATGCAACCTTAAGGATATTCTCTTATCTTGGGAATAATCCATAGTAGGTAGGGGATAGTCCAGTCAGTTATAATTCTGAGTGTTAACCGTTGGCTCTAAAAACTCTCTGCTAGATATTATATTCTACTTCAAAATATCAGGGACTCCTATATCAATTTTGGTAAACTTGTTTTGGATGAGCTATTTCAATATTCTTCTACATTTATTCAAGGGATGATCTAGTGTGTTCCAGTGTTGAGAGTTAGCTGTTTCCTTTCAGCTCTTTGGTAGGTTTTATGCTCTAGTTCAATATCAGGTATTCATATATCAATTTTGGTATACCTTGTTTTAGATGAGCTCATAACATATTCTTTTCCATTTACTCAGAGTTGGGCATCCATTTCTCATAACATTATGTTTGATGTTGTATTTTCTGAATGTTGTGAAGTTCTTATGTAGTCGGTCTACATTGCCTTAACGGATTCATGCATGTAGCTAAATATATATTTCTGTTACTGAGATACTCTACATGACAAACTTTTCTTTCCATATGATTGCATATTCTAAACATGATATCTTACAATATCTTCTGTAGTTTGATCAAGCCTCTTTGTTAGCTCATTTTTAAGCCATTGGTTTACACTAATAAAGTGCATTTGTGTTCCTGAAGGTTGAAATCTACCCTGATAAGGAATTTCTTGTGAACTTATGGTCCCTATAACTGGTAATACTTCTTGACAAATCTATCTGGAAAATATTTTTAATACTAAGAATTGATATAAGATCTGCAGTGTTGTAAATCAAATCACATTAGATAGAATTATCGATCTTCATTAATTTCCTCACTGCTACAATGAAAGTTAGACATTGTCTTTTTATTATAGCTGCACAGAATAGTATAACACAAGCAACCATTTGAAGCAATCATAATTGAATTTTATTAATTCACCTTACGATATTATATTAATTCATCTATGCATGATGTGGTTTTCTAATCTAGTATGCGCATGGTTTTATGGATTCATTAATATTCTTGCATCTACTCTCTATGCTCAAATAAGCAATGCTCTAGTTAAATGCACCAACAAAACTCTTGTTATAGCACAATGCATATCTTGTGTCAAAAAATTTGACACTATTTAAACATATACACATACATGCATAACAAATAAGAATCTTTTAGCATTGCCCTTTTCCTAGGGGATTAGATGGATGGTTGTGGAATTCGACAACACTAATTAGAAAGAAATCTATGCTGAACCGCATCCAATATTATACAGAAATTTATATTAATCCTTGCTCTATAAGTTTTACATCAATCTAATAGATTATTTTATTTTTTTTATTTTTTTTTTTAATACTTTTACTTTAGATCTATTGTCTTGATCTTTCTCTTTTCATAAGAGATCTTTGTAGTATTACCTTGTTCCATCCCCAACCATATATTTGTCCCTCTTTATCAAGAGCCATTGTATGTCGCCAACCCCCAGAAATCTGTAAATCACATAAGATGATATTATTAAAACTTAAAAGTACTCAAAAAACTATAAAAAAAAAACTTCCATGCATAAACATAAATGCTATAAACTACATGCAAAACATCATTTTTGTGCATTATGAATAAACTGAAATATACCCCGTAGTTTTTTTTATTTGAATTTTCACCAAATGCAGTGCACCCTTTAAGGTTAGCCCAATAATCAAACCAGCTGAAATGGAACACTCCACTTTCTGATCACCAAGATCCCAATGTGGGTGAGGTGAGAGCATACGATGCAAGGGGATCGTTAGCAATAAACTGAAACTGAAAGAACAATGTTGTAGGCGGCTAGCCAACTATTCTGAAAATAAAGTGTTGGAAATGTAAATGTAGGCAGATAACCTACCATTCTGAAAATAAAGTGTTGGAAATGTAAATGTAGGCAGATAACCGACCATGAATTCCGCTCTACCACTTATTCAGTGGGAGTACAATTAAACAAAATGAAATATGCTGAAAGTAAAAGGCTCATTCAGTACTACTGAAACCAGCAATTACAATATGCTTTTTTACAATGATTTTTTCAATGTTTTTTGCTCCCACTTCAATACTAATGATTCGCAATATCTCTAGTTACAAATGTGAATAGAAACACCAATGATTGATAGCATGAAATAGAAATAATCAGGTCTGACATACAAAACCAGCAATCTGGCAACTCAGACCAGCAAGCTAAGACATCATCAAAGTGCTCATTACTTCATCCACACAACTCTAAATCATTCCAAAATGAAAACAAGCATTTACTAATGCTAGGCGACCAAGAACAATCAGAAAACAAGACTCAAATAGCTCCAAACTGCCCAGAATGAAATTCAAGACAAGCATGGACAAGGGGCAGCCTCAAGGAGAAGTCGAACTTGTCTAGAAATTCAGTTTCTTGCTCATAAAATCTGCAACTTTGCAATTAGAGGCACCAAGAGCATAGTATTCAACTAAGCAAATACCCATAAGCAAAATAAAATCACACAATGAGCTATAATTGAAAATCACCTAGAGCCATACATGAACCAGCAACATCAAAACTGAAGATATCATCAAAATGTTCAACAATGAAGTCCAATCTGCAATCTTTGGATGAGAAGCAATCTCAATTCAGCTAGGTGTTATCTTTCAAACACAAAACCAAATACTTGCTAGGAGGTATGCCTTCCTCGAAGCTAATAGCCTGAAATCATTTCAATAGCACTTCATTATCATAAGCAAAGGATACCAAATGTTGAAGCAAAAGCCTTCTTAAATAGAACTTTGAGGTGCCTCTTCGAATTCAATTTTTTTTCTCCAAAAGGGACGCCCAAGCTCATTTTGAAATATTTTATTTTAAAATACATTTAATCCTCCCCCCTTCTATGCATTCAAGTCTCAAGGGGAAATAATTAACCTTTGAAATATTAAAATACCTCTTAATGAGGCATCCACCCTCAAAAGCCGCCTTTAAAAACAACATTAAGTCATAACGCTAGGCCAAGGGGACCAATATGAAAATATATCATTAATGACTTAAATAATTCAATTTCACCAAAAATAACCTCAAAGTGCCTGAACCAAATATACCCAACTGTTTTGCTCGAAATAGAAAGCACACTGAATTGTTGCCAACTAGAGCACTACCAAAAATAGAACTTACTAAAAGTAGTAAGTTCGAAAAATTTGCCCATTGCATTTACATGTCATGTCACTGTGAAGCTCTCTGAGAACCCAGAAAGAAACCAGAATCCAAATCTCAAAACTCCAACATGCAAACCCCTAAAAGCACCAAAAACCTCCAAACTGTTGGAAACCCTAATTTTACCTCTGACGAGCCTACGGGCATCCGTGATAGGCTGACGGGCCACTGTACTGCTTACTACTGAGAAGGGGACATTACATAAACTCAATTTGTCCACTGCAATTGAATTAAATTATTCTTGTCTCATGGGATTTAATATAACAGTTTAGAACTGATTTGTGTCTTCTCACAATAATAAGGAAAGTACATTGTCTTCCACCTTCGAAGATGATATTCTTCATGAAAGATTTCATCTTCACAAAGTTTTGTATAACAACAGCAAAAACTTTTTCTCACAAAAATTTGTTGTGCCCAATCAAAAAAAATTTGCTTCATTAAGGCTTTTTGTAAAAGTGCTCAAATTCTTGTAAAATTGTCAACAAAAATCAAAATTTCTAAAAATAGACTTCAATCAAGGTTTTTTGGGTTTGTTGTCAAAAGGATGCTTGCAAAACTTTCTAAAAATAGAAACACAATTTGGATGTAATGTCCCCATTTTTAGCACTGCACTCTCCAGTGACTGTTAGCCTATTCTTGGGTGCTCGTAGGCTAGTCAGAGGCAAAATTAGGGTCTCCAGCTACTTGGAGGTTTCTTTTGCGGATTCAAGGATTCGCATGTTGGAGTTTTGCACATTGGTTGTGGGATTCCTTCTGGGTTTTCAGAGAGCTTCGCAATGGTATGACATGCAACTGAATCAGAGAACGTTTCCAGACTTACTATTTTTAGTAAGTTACGACGGTTACATGTTGGATTTTTACAGATCGGATTCTGGATTCCTTTTGAGTTTTTAGAGAGCTTCGCGACGGTGTGACATGCAACTGAATCAGAGAACTTTTCCGGACTTACTATTTTTAGTAAGTACGACAGCTGCTCGGATTGTGGTTAAAATGAGTTTGGAACCACTTACTATTTTTAGTAGTATGCTATTTTTAGTAAGTTTTATATTTAGCAATGTTATTTTTAGTAGGGTTTCTGCAGTTCAGTTCAATGGTTATATCTGGCAAGTCAATTTGAGCAGTTTGGTCTCCAACACCCTTGGTGCTATTTTTGGCAATGTTTCAACAACTTGATATTATGGCTATTTCGGGCAAGACAGTATAGTTCGTTGGTCTCCAGCATTTGAGGTGATTATTTCGGCAAGTTTGATATATGATGAGAATGTTATTTTAAATAAAATATTTAGAGGCATGTTTGGACGCTTTGGAGAAATAAATGGCCAATTATATTTATATTTCACTTTAATAAAGTGTTTCATTTTATTATTATTTTGAACGCCATAATATACTTTATTGACATTTTAATAAAGTATAATACTTCTTGGAGGAGGACAACTTGGAGAAATGAAATGCAAATGACACAAATAGGCATTGTGAATTTGAGTTTGGTTTTGGCGTCCATTTGGAGGGAGATTGAATTTGAATTTGGAGCAGGAAATGTTATAAATAAGAGCATTGAGCTCTTAGTTAATTATCTTATATCTACAGTAATGTTATGTTGTCGGAATGGTTAGTAAGTTGCTTCGAGGAATGCATACCTCCTAGCTTTGGCTTGACTTCTTGCTTCAAAAATAGCAACTAATTGAGATTTGGTTGTTTTCAATCCTTGAGAACAGATTGAGCACATTGTAGTTGAGTTTCTTGCAATTTTATCAGTTTTGGTGATGTCGGTATGGTGTTTTGCTGAAGCACATTTTCGATCATAGCTCCTTGCACAATTTTTTGTTGCTTCTGGGTATTGGCTTATTGTTCAAGTCTACCTAGGGTGCCCCTTCTTGCAAGTTTTCAGATTTTTCAGAGGTGATTTGGATTTTATCTTGCTGGTCGCCCTTTCTTGGAGGTTGTACTTTGCCTACCATTGCATTGGGAAGCGTGCATAAAATATCAAAGGTTGCTTGTTGTTGTTTCTTGGTTTGTACTTGGTCGCCCTTCTCTTATGCTTCCTTTGCACTTGATTTCACATCAATAGGAGATGTTTTGACGAAGTTATGAGCATTTTGGTGATTCTAAGGCTTGGTGGTATGAATTTCTGATTGTTGCAATTTTTATATCAGACTTGATATTTCAATCCCTTTTTACTATATTTCATATGTTGGATAGCTTGTACTTGTTTGGAGTTCATTTCCTAACATTTTGGAGTTCATTGGTTATCTATATCTCATTGTATTTGTAGATTGTTCATCGCATTGTAATGCTGAATCAGTAGTACTTATCAGCTCTTTACTTTCTGCACTTTATATTTTGTATCCCCACTTTTGTGGAAGAGAGTGGTCATGCTCAGTCTATATTGTATTGCATTTGCATATTGCTGATCGGCTAAGCCATCAACACTCTCCCGCTGAATAAGTGGTCGAGTTGCATATTTACTTTCAGCATTATACTTCTCTTTCTAGTCCTCCCGCTCAATAAGTGGTTAAGTTGATTGTTACTTTCAGCAATGTAA
This sequence comes from Sequoiadendron giganteum, assembly GCA_007115665.2. NCBI lineage: Eukaryota > Viridiplantae > Streptophyta > Pinopsida > Cupressales > Cupressaceae > Sequoiadendron > Sequoiadendron giganteum. The sequence goes on along the minus strand of VCHN02000014.1, from coordinate 65,877,734 downwards.
TTTCTATTTTTTCAGTCCTCCCGCTAAATAAGTGGTTGAGTTGATTGTTACATCAGCAATGTAATTTCTATCTCTAGTCCTCCCGCTGAATAAGTGGTTGAGTTGATTGTACCTTCTTCCTATTACTCTTCCAGCAGTTTCAGTTATGCTAACGATCCCCTTTTGAGTATTCTCTCAACCTTGCCCGCATTGGGATATGGGTTGATCAGAGGAAAGGGTTCCCTTCAGTTGGATTGAGTTTTCATTAATGTTAACAGGTGAATTTAGTTGTGTTGAAAAAAGAAAAAATTTGCCCGGTATAGTTCATTGGAGGGTCCTAACTGATTTTGATTGGTCGAAAATACTTCCCAAGCAGGCTAGTTCGGTCAATATCGTCAAATCATCAGTATTTCTCTGGTGGGTCAATTTTTCTTTTTCAAAAAGCAAAGCATGAGCTCTGAAGTCATCAATGGAAGAAGGTCAACTGTTACGTGTCAGATTCAAAGTCTTAAATGTTGCACAGATGACTTGTAACGACAAAAGATGCATGCAAAATGGTGAACGGAGGAAGCAAATTCAAAAATGGTAAAATTTGTAAAATTTTCTAACATTGAAAGGTTTAGGTGCCCTTGTCCAGTCAAGGTGCTTAGCAATCAATGCCTTGCTCATTTTTCGACTCTCAACAAACGACGCACACAAAACGGTGAAGTAATTGGTGAACGCAAAGCGGAGCAAAGAGAGTTGAAAATCATGAAAATAAATCTAACTCTGGCATGCTTGGGTGCCCCTGTCCAAGAAGGGCGCCTAGCATTTCATGCCTTAAAATTTTTGCATGCTTCTTGAAAAACAAGCAATTTGCCCCTACCAACCCAATTCAATTTACACAGAAAGCAGTTAAAAGCAACTTTCAGGGCAGTGAAAGGCAAGAGATCATCTCATTTTTGTTCAGACTATTCAGTTGATACATCATTTGTAATGTCCTGTAATGTCCCTATTTTGGAGGCAGACTAATTTAATTAAATTAATTGATTAAGATGTCCAAAATAATGATATCTCATAAGGATGACTAATTGATTATTTTAATTAAATTAAAAGTGGTATTAAATTAATTATTTGTAAGGTTATCAAATAAATAAATATTATAAGGTGACCTTATATTTAATTAATTTAATAAAGTGACTTAAATAGAATATTATATCATAAAGTCACTAAAAAAGTAAATTATACTTTTTATCCCACATTGGCATGGAAAGTGTGTGAGCTCTCCCAAGAAAAGTATTAAAGGATCTTAAGGGCTGTGTAATGTCCCTTACCCGGTTTATCGTAGAATTTGCTTGTAGATTAGGTTTAGGGTTTCTTCTTTCCAAATGAATGTTCTTTTTTTATGAAATAATCTTGGTTTGAAATCTACATTCACCATATTAACAACATTTCCACATACACATATATTTGTTAGCATTAATATCTAGATATCCAGAATATAAGCATAATCATAAATGCAATTTAACAAGCAAGAGGAGTGCCATGGGTGGATCCGCCTTGAAGCCTTCATGTTAGGCACGAGAGGTTCTTCACCACAATCCTCCTTTCCTAGCGGCTTAGTACCTACATTCTCCACACATGGTAGTACCTCGGAAGACACTGGCCCTATTAGGAGAGGAGGGAAACCCTAAGGGGCCAAGGGCCTACGGCCTACCACCTCCTATTGTAAATCCCGTGTCTCGAGCCTATGTAGGCCAAAACCCTAGGTGGGACCCCCATCCTTCATGACCAAACCCATGCCTTGGGCCTACGAGCTTGAAGGTGGGATTTTTAGGCAATCCACTTGGCAGATACTTCCCCCATTCTAATAGGGTACAAACACGGAGTAGACAATCTTTGGACAATCACTTGTGCATTTACTATTGAATTATCTATATGCATGAATCATGTTTGAGAGTATTATATGGATGCATGAAATTGTAGTATAATGCAAAAAAGTACATGGATTGATATTGCTACAACAATGCCAATTCTTATCATATTTGGTTTGTCTATGATCAATGATACTATCCAATGTAATATTAACAATGTTGGAAACTAAATGTAGCTATATCGTACCCTTTAGTTTCATTCATGGCCATGATAATGCTAAACGAACCATCATCAATTCATAAAACTATTATAATATTGATAACACCAAAGGAAAACATTGCACCAATAATCAGATGACCAATATTACTTTCTTATATTCAAAATATGCTAAATATTATTGCTAAGTGACTACATCACATGTTTTAGCATGTCTAGTCTCCTATTGCAGATCCTATTGAATGCTAAGTGAGTACATCTACTAATAATTATACTCAGCTTACTTCTTTTAAGGTTTGTCACTTATCCATACATATAGCCTATTCCTTCATACCAGTTTATGTTATATTCTTTCCTTCATTAATATTCATTATCTCCATATGTAATTAGCATCTTGTTAGCGTAAAAACTAACACCTCTGGAGTGTAAGTTTGTAGGGACAGCTATGCACACTACATAATGAGTACTCTTCAAATTAGGAGGGGAAGCTCCCTCATTGTGCTGGAATGCATTGAAAAGAAAAGTAAACTAAATCCAATCTTTTTGTTCTCAGCTGGAAGAGGCACAAGGTTAAGAAAACCTAGAACGTTGCATCTAAGGATTTTCTGGTTTTGCAAATCATTAACTACAACTAAACTAACTACTTTAAATCTATCCAATTTCCTCAAGCAAACAGAGCGTGAGGAAATGGAGCAAGAATATGTTACACGATAAACCTCAGGTGCGGGTTCACAACATGAAGGCAAGGTAGGCTCAACTATTTGCTTATCCGGGAAGAAATTTATTAAAACAAACGAATATAAGGTAAACAACGTATAGCTTCACAACATGAAGGCAAGGTAGGCTCAACTATCTACTTGGTTGAATGAGTTTACTTTTACACACATCAAACGATAAGCTTTGAGTATAGATTCAAAGCGTGAAGGCAAGGTGGGCTCAACTATCTGCTCTTCTGAATAGGCTTATTATAAACCAAACATAAGGTAAGCAACTGGGACAGTGTATTGTATAAACGAAACACGCATGCAATAATGATCAAACCAGCAACCCCATTTAACTAAGATTGAATAAACACCATGATAATAACATGAAGGCAAGGTGGGCTCATCTATTTATTATCACAACAATCACTCATGAACAGATACAAAACAGCAATATTACAGGCAAGATAGGCTTAGCATATATTGCTATCACGTGCAAAAGTTCTAAATTAGAAGGGTGAACCAATCTTGAGAATAGGCATGTTGTTGACAACGCAACAATTCTCTATCACAAGGAAAACTTATTTACAAATGAGTTGAAAGCTCTTATTTATAGACATCAAAGGTAGAGGTAACCCTAAAATCACCTTGAGTCAACTAGAGTCTTGCTAGCATGCAAGATCTTTATTCTCTAAACCTAAATGAATGAAACTACACCGTTAACCGGAAAGATACCATCAGTTAACTAAAACAAGACTCAAAAAAATAGACATATGCAACATGCACATCCTTATTGAAATGAAAACTAACTAATAACTCCAACTATACAAAGATGTTTCCAAGAAAGACATGGCATGTAATGTGTAACAACGAGTTAACTCGAAAAGAGGCATCGAGTTTAACTCCTGTGTCTACTGTCTATCTTGGAAAAGGTGAGATGCCCTGAACTAAAGTTCACTGACCCTGATCTAGAGCAAGTAACCCCTCCACGAGGTTAGTGACTGCATCACCATCTAGAAGTTGTCACATGTCTCAACTGTCAATTCACTGCTTGTTAGGAACTCAAGCAAAACCTAGAAATCTCTGCACACTTAAACTGGCACTTCACTGATTGGTAACTCATGCGGCTTTGTAACTGAAGTGATGGCCACTGTATCTTCTACAACTTGACGCTTCTCACATTTTTCACGCTTTTCTCTATGGAAGAGTGTTGCATGATGAAACTACAAAGTTTGACTACGAACTCTTTGGTTGCGAAAAAAGCCAAAGAACTTGCTGCACACGCAAAAACCCAATAGTATCAACCCTCTAAACTAGCCTTGGAAGACAATCAGCTATACAAGGCATGAAACCATGCAGACTTGATTGACTATGCATGTCAACCTTTCGGATGCACTTGATACAAATCGATGTCAGCATTTTTCATGAAATCATGAATTAAGACTAACTTGGTCTTGAATTTGGTCTACATGAACTGCATCTTGAAAAACTCGCTCGTTGAATATGAACATGGCTATGTTCTGACAACTTTCTTTAGAAAGCCAAAAATCACTCCAGATGAGGCTAAAAATAGCCTCTCGAAGAATATTTTTCACAAAAAGTTCTAAGACATGGGTTTTGTGCAAAATCAAATTCTAAGAGAACCCACAACGTCAGAAATTCAGAAAAATGTGATTTAGGCCCGCATGCAAAAGGTTTTCAGTTGAGATCTAAGGGGCTATGAGGACAATTTTTCCCGAGAAAATCTGGAACATGGGTTTAGTTCAGAGTTGAATCCTAACACAACCCAAATCGATAGATTTTGGAAAAAATGTGTTTTAGGCCCGCATGCAAAAAAAAAATCTCAGAAAAAAGCACAGAGCTCTAGAATAAAGGTTGCAAGACAATTTTCACGAAATAATCAGAGGCATGGGTATTATTGTCGATGCTGAAATACACGAACCAAGATGCTTTGTTTCTAAAAAAAATTTGTTTCCTTGACATGCAAAGAATACCTTAGACGAGAAATAGAAGAAATTTTAGACAAAAGATAGAAGTTTTTGTTTGTTTGTTTCCTCTGCTTCTATAGAAATTTGCCTATGTCTGTATGAAGTTTGCTGATGAATCTTGACCTGTATCTGCAAAAGAATATTTTTAATGCCTTTCAAACTTCACTGCTGATGAAATTTGCCCAACTCCGGAAAGAATTCACCTCTGCTCAAGCTAGATGAATGAAATGATGAACGCCATGCTTGTATTACTAGAGCAAAATCATACCACAAAAGCAAGACTGCAAGATCTGAAACCCTGACTGTGAAGAAAGAATTTGATTGGCCCTTCACCAGCTGAACTGTGTAATGTCCCCTTTTTCACGTGCATCAGAGTTGGGAGATTGGCCTATTTTCTTGACCCTTGTAAGCTAATAGTTCTGGATAGAGGATTTCTCACACAGGCACTTGGTCGTCAAACTTCAGTGTTGATCTCTGGAGCATGGTGGCAGGGTGAATTGTGGCGTTTGGCATTATACTGGTGCTTAATCTAATGATATTCACCTTTTATTTCGCCATCCTCAGCCTAGGGACCATGTGTTTTAATATGAAGGGGTCACTTTCTATTTTTAAGTTACTATTCATTACTAAAGTGAAAATGTTATAACTTAAGTGAATAGTGTTCACTTTAATGAATAGTGTTTCCTTTGTAAATTTATAAAAGGCAAGAGAGAAATTTGAATTGCTTCATTAGATGATCATTTTGGCTTGAAGAAAACTTGGGAGTGAAGCTTGGAGGAAGGAGGCGGCTAGGGTTTCCTTGTTTCTTGCAATGGGTGAGCCTAGTGGGGCTTGGTTCTTCGTTTGGAGCTGCTTAAGGGTGTGAAACACCACCTTAAAGTTGTTGATCTGTATTTTGCTGCTTCTTTGGAGATCTACTTGCTGGTTTGCAGGTTGTTTTGAGCTTGGGTTTGAGTGTTTTCAGTTGTCGTTGTCTCCAATCACGATTATACAAGAGCTGTTCACGTTTGAGAAGTTTTAGGGACTGTTTTTTTTTGAAGCTACAACCAGCCGCTTTTTCTTGAGGGTTACATCAGCAAAAGATGAAAAGAAACGCCTATCTGGAGTGGCTGCAACTTCACCCAAAGGGGGTGCCCTAACCTTAAGAAGCTTTTCATTACGGTTTTTGGTGGGAGAAGTTCATCTTCGAAGAGAAATCAGCATTTCATTGGGCGCGGGTACTGTAGCAGGGCACTATTCACAGTGCTATATGGCTGTAAGTTGAAGTATGATCTATGGAATACTTAGTTTCCAATCTAATGTAAGTTATATATTGTAAGCAACTTATTATGTAATGAAGAAACTATTCTTAGACATCGAAATGAGCAATGTATTCAAGTTATTCCATTAGCTTAGTTTATTTGAAGCTTTCATGGTACGCATATGCTCTTTATGTATTATTCTAGTAATTCTAGCAAACAAAATCAAGGCATAAGAGGAAACACAAACTAAAACAAAAAATCAGTCCTACGAATTAAGTGAAAACAAATCAGCAGAGTGTTGGAACATCACAATGGTATTAGAGCGGTTTCCTGCCAACCTGTTGGGTGAGTTTTAGCTAAAAAAGTTTCAGTCGAACAGCATGGCTATTTCCCAGAAGCAGTGGGATAAGAATATGGGGAAGCTTAAACAAAGTTTGAAAAAGTTGGACGAAAATCAGAAAAGGTTGAATGAATTGATTTCAGACCCTCTAAAACTAGACAGAGCAGTACGGTGTATGGCTTCCATTTTTAAGAGGTCTACATTACAAAACGAAGAGAAGAAGAAACAAGAGGACACTTCAGTATCCAGAAGCCTCTACGATGAATTCTCAGCAGTTAATGACCAGCATACACCTGATCTTGTGGAGAGCAAAAATCAGACTTAGAAGATCTACTTGTTGATGATGAAGTTGAAATTTCTAAGGCAGCTGTAGGGGAAAAGTACTTGAGTCCTTTTGAAGATGAAGAAGAGTTAGAACACGAAGGTGATGGGCCTAAACAAAATGCTGAAAGTGACTTTCATATTTCTAATAATCCACTTTCTGAGATAGAAGCTGATATGTCTGATGTTAATCCACTTTATGAGGTAGAGTTGCAGGATGATCATGTTGAGGGGCATGTGCATGAAGAAAGGGCCCCATATGACACCAATGAGGGTTTTGAGCTCCCTAAATTTTCTATATCAACAATTGCTAATGAGACTTATGATCATTTTGAAGATGCCACTTCAGTTTATGTGCAAGGATTGTCAATTCAGGAATCAGACAGGTCTGATTCGCAGGATCAAAGGCACGAGCTCTCATTTGATTCCAATGTTGTTCGTGATCAAAAATTGACAGAGGTTGGAGCATTTTACCACGACTGCATAGTGAGGAGTACCCATCACTTCTCCTTTAGTCTACACATGGAGGATTGGTTGACGCATCAGTGTGGATTGGTTCAGAGTGTATGCCATCCATTTTGGGATGTTGAGTTACCATCATCAGTGGATGGAACTAGTGGTTGCAAGTATCCTACTCAGTTGTTGGTCGGTGAGTGCTTGCAGGATCAGTATTTAGTTTCCCATCATGCTAATGTGTATCCAACAAGGTTGGTTGCTTCCTTGTCTCAGAGACTACTTGTGGATACATGGTTACAAAGGGATCATAATGTCAGCAGGCATGATGGCACAAGTGGATATCATATCCATGAGAGTTCAATGGAGGTTATGGAGAGATGTTGCATAGCAGATGCTTCCAGATATTCTTACCTCCTCATGATGGATGGATGTGAGTCTTGTTTATTTTGGGATCCATGTGGAGATAGAGTTAGCACTGTCATTTGGAGGGGTCCCAGTGTATTGCTTCACCACTTCAGGTATGGTGGAGTTAGGATCAGCATTGAGAGCGTCGTGAATAACACCCAGCGGAAACTCACACCTTCACAACAAAGATTAGCTCGTAGCGTGCAGCAATATGAAGACAACATTTCAAGACGAACCTTAACACGAAGTAAGATTGAGAGACTTGCTGTTGTATCCAAATATCTCTATGATGTGTTTGGGTTAAAAGATGATAAGACTTTGCAACAGCATGAGACAACAGTGGCTACACATGTGCAAGATGCTACTATTGAGCTGTTACATGAAAGTACTCAGAAATTGGGTACTAAGAGTGCAATATTTGGCGTGGATTCGTGTCATGGTGAGTTTGATTTTCCAGATCAGGTCTTAGAGAATAGGTTTGATGATTCATGTGTTGACATAGAATCCCAGGATCGTGAGACGGGTGGATGTGCAGATGCCTTGGAAGGGGAAGTCTACGAAGATACTGACATATCAGCAGCTTCTACCTTATCAGTTGAGAAGTCCTTTGAGGTACATAGCAACAATACCTTAGTTGTTGATGTGTGCACTGATGATAGCACACATAATGTTGCTGATCAGAAGGTGAGCGATGAGGATTCAGCCTCTTACTATAGTGTGGAATTGGGTGGAAATGATAAGTCACAAGGGTATCATCATCTGGTCGGACAGTTGAAGGTTAGTGATGATATGATTGCGATAGCTTTCGAGCATTTTGATGTTGCTCGACAGATGTTGGGAACCTATGGTTGGAGTACTCCTATGTCAAATAAGTACGGTGTTAGTAGTCTTTCCCTAGCAGAGTTCCATACACTTTGAGAGGCAGTTCGAATTATGAAACAAAATTACTTACAGCTACTTGTGGATAGAGATTTCCTTCTCGAGTGGGGTTGCATCTGTCATCAGGCATTGAAGGGAAAAGAAGAGGAGGTTGATGAGCTCACTTATGAGCTAGAGACGACTATGGATACTTTGAAGAGCACTCAATTGGCCCTTCAAGAGTCATAGTCATTGGACACAGAGCTTACCATGGTATCGAGTTTGGCACAGTCTTCACCCTCTTCCAATATAGCTCGGGTTTCCATGGCAGCAGTGGGTGATGAACATATGTCCACGGATTGTGGTTGTGAGCAGAATGAGGATGTGGTTACTACATCCATCATGGTTTCAAGTGCAGTTGATACAAATGGGATGAGTGCATTGGTTGAGAGTTGCAGAGAGCCATGTGTTGCACCAGGTTCTCCTAAGTTTAGTCCATGACAGGTGATGTAGAACAAATCATTGATAGCTCTTGTGACATGGAAGTTGACTCACCAAAAAGTTATGTGTCAACTCATGACACTACTTCGTCCACTTCACAGGAGATATGCAGAGCAACATCTAGTTGGGAGATTGGTTCCTATGTCGATTTGTTTCCCTTTCCTCAAAGCAAAACTAGCATTTCATTGCATACAGTTGATTATGATTGGCAGCTTGATGAGCCAATTTTGGAGCACAATTCAAGGTATTGTTCCAAGGACTCAGAGATGGATGTTTTGGATCCGCACGGAGTGATTGCGCAGTTTGTGAATAATCCCTTATCTGAGTTTGATGGTGGTTCGATCTATGATAATCCACTCTTCGAGCTGGAAGTCAATCATACTCCTGATACTAGTTCAAGGTTGAGCAATAATCGCAGTGTTTGGGATAGTCCTAGTGCAGCGGGATTCCAAACAGGGCTCACAGAGGAGTTTAATAGTGTGTAGCAGGTGAGGAATGCTTGCAGTTTGGACTTTGATCCACCTGTACATGACTCGTATTCGATGCACAATCCTGGTGCGCAGGGCGTTTTTCTTGGTGTAGTCAAGGGGAGTAACTCCTTACTGTGTCTAGAGTTACCATCTTCAAAAGATGGGACTAGAGGTTGCAAGTACTTGACTCAGTTGTTGGCAGGGGATTACTTGCAGGGACACCAGTCAGTTATCCATCATGCTGATATGTATCTGACAGGGGTTGCCACTTTAATGCCACAGGGACTTCCTACGGATACATGGTTACAGGGTGATTACGATGTCAACGCACATGATGGTTGGATTGGTTATCACTTCCATAGGTGTTTTGGAGAGACTGTAGAGAGATATTGTATTGCAGATGTCTCCAGATATGTTTATCTCTTCATGATAGATGGATGTGAGTTTTGGTCAAATAGAGATCCAGGTGGTGACAGGTCTCGCACTGCAGTTGGATGGGTTCCGATAGGTTGCTTCACCATTTGCCAGCATGGTGAAGTTGTGATCAGATTTGCGCAGAGGAAGTAAAAGGTTATCAGACATGGCAGACTTCCATTCTGGTGTTCGGATCCCGGGATATTTGGCGCAGTTGCATTTATGTTGGTGCTTCCAGAGTTAGTTAGTGATGCATGAGACATTTCACAGCTCTTCTTTTCGACCTTCCGACGAGTGAGCTTTCTTTGCAGTAGAGATTGCTTGGGCACAAGCAATTTCAGGGAAGGCGGACTGTAATGTCCCCTTTTTCACGTGCATCAGAGTTGGGGGATTGGCCTATTTTCCTGACCCTCATAGGCTAATAGTTCTGGATAGAGGGTTTCTCAGACGGGCACTTGGTCATCAAACTTCAGTGTTGATCTCTGGAGCATGGTGGCAAGGTGAATTGTGGCGTTTGGCATGATACTGGTGCTTAATCTAATGATATTCACCTTTTATTTCGCCATCCTCGGCCTAGGGACCATATGTTTTAATATGAAGGGGTCACTTTCTATTTTTAAGTTACTATTCATTACTAAAGTGAAAATGTTATAACTTAAGTGAATAGTGTTCACTTTAATGAATAGTGTTTCCTTTGTAAATTTATAAAAGGCAAGAGAGAAATTCGAATTGCTTCATTAGACGATCATTTTGGCTTGAAGAAAACTTGGGAGTGAAGCTTGGAGGAAGAAGGAGGCTAAGGTTTCCTTGTTTCTTGTAGTGGGTGAGCCCAGTGGGGCTTGGTTCTTCGTTTGGAGCTGCTTGAGGGTGTGAAACACCACCTTAAAGTTGCTGATCTGTATTTTGCTGCTTCTTTGGAGATCTACTTGCTGGTTTGCAGGTTGTTTTGAGCTTGGGTTTGAGTGTTTCCAATTGCCGTTGTCTCCAATCACGATTATACAAGAGGTGTTCGCGTTTGAGAAGTTTTAGGGACTATTTTTTTGAAGCTACAGCCAACCGGTTTTTCTTGAGGGTTAGATCAGCAAAAGATGAAAAGAAACGCCTATCTGGAGTGGCTGCAACTTCACCCAAAGAGGGCGCCCTTACCTTAGGAAGGTTTTCATTACAGTTTTTGGTGGGAGAAGTTCATCTTCGAAGAGAAATCAGCATTTCATTGGGCGCGGGTACTGTAGCAGGGTACTATTCACAGTGCTATATGGCTGTAAGTTGAAGTATGATCTATGGAATACTTAGTTTCCAATCTAATGTAAATTATATATTGTAAGCAACTTATTATGTAATGAAGAAACTATTCTTAGACATCGAAATGAGCAATGTATTCAAGTTATTCCATTAGCTTAGTTTATTTGAAGCTTTCATGGTACGCATATGCTCTTTATGTATTATTCTAGTAATTCTAGCAAATAAAATCAAAGCATAAGAGGAAACACAAATTGAAACAAAAAATCAGTCCTACGAATTAACTGAAAACAAATCAGCAGTGTGTTGGAACATCGCAAACTGCCACTGTCTCTGAGTCTCAGATTAAAAATAGTATTTAATTCGAAACATGCAAATTATTAAAAGAGGCACCAATATTTAACTCTTCAAGAAAATCGCCATTCAATGCTTTGCATGCAAAAATATTATTTTAATCATTTAGCTAAAAATAGTATTTGGATGTACTTGGCAAACTTCACTGATTCCATAAAGTCCAAATTCAACCTTCTAGCCGTCCACTTGCAAGAGATATTAGATTTTTTAGTATTTCCTACTTTATAGTTGACTGCAAAGTTACATTTGGCCATGTTCAACTCTGATTTCCGGGTGACTGAATGAACCTGCGACTGATCTGAGACACCCACTACGAAGCCTGCATGACAAGGATGAAATGTTTGTTGAGAGCTGCAACTGCTAAAACCAACATTTGACACCTTAGAAAATAAGACGCCTTTGATTAAATTGATGCACTCATTCTAGACTTAGCCATTTCTCCGTATTGCCATTTAACGCTTCAAACTGCCACTGATGGTGAATGATGAACCCTGTCGACTGGATGGTAGATTCATTGTGTGACCGGATGTACTCTGCATCCAATGGCAGTATATAAGGTATTTGAAAACTGAATCAGGAACCCCAAAAAGATGGGCGCCCCTGGCCTATGGAAGCGCAAATACCATTTTGACAAAAGTGTGACTTTCATCTGAACACCATACTTTGACTCCTGATACCGGGAGCTAGAGTGCTCCGATTCGTGCGTCGTCTGTCTCTCTGCATAGTTGGACCAACTTACAAGAGATGTCTCAAGAGGTGACTAAGCGAGAAAACTACTTCTAAGGCCTCAAAGAGAAGGGCGCCTTTTTCAAGGAGATGTGTACTTGCTATACTTCAGCCATTTTTCGACTATCTCCAGTCACTTTCACTTTTCAACATCACCACCCTGACCTCGCACATACGAGCGTTAGCCAAATCCCAAAGGCTGACGACTGGACTCATTGGATAATTGGAGTAATCACGCACAAGTCTCGTGAAGGCTGCAAATGCAAATAACCCCATTTGGTAGACTTAAAGGCTAGGCGCCCCTAGCCTACAGATATGCAGCTATGTGTAGCTACGTTTTTCCATCCTCTGTGTTAGGAATAAGGTGTCTCAACCTTGGATAATTCCTATTCTTATTATTTGTTTTGTAAAATGTATTTCTTGCAAATAATGTAATTAAGTGTGAGTGTACATGTCTAGTTTGCATGTTGATGTGTCACTCCACTTAATGTGTCGGCATCTTGAATTGTGTGTAAGGAGATCATGGCTGAA
>VCHN02000014.1:65812205-65865040 GCA_007115665.2 Sequoiadendron giganteum | reverse complement strand
CCAAATCAGGCGACTTGCTATTTTTGGCAGCTCAGGCTTCAAGAGCCATTCTCAGGGTTTCCACATGAGCTTTTCAGATGCATGTCTGGAGAATCCTTCTGGGTTTTCCAAAACCTTCGCAGTGATGTAACATGCAAACCGAGACAATCACTTTCAGAGTTCAGCCTTCGGAGGCTATTTTTTAGGGTTCGCATGCAGTGTTTTTCAACGCATGTCGGGTTTTTCTTTATGGGTTTTTCGAGAGCTTCGCAACGGTGTGACATGCAAGCGGAGAAGATCAAGTTTTAAGGACTTACTATTTTTAGCCAGTGCATGCATGCAGACCAGTTTTCTGGGTTTTTCTGGGTTTTTTGAGATCCCGCGGGCAATATGACATGCAAAACCATCCGGCGGTGGATGAGTCACTTTTCAGACAGTTTCTATTTTTAGCAGGTACACTCTGGCAGCCGCCCAACACTCCAGTTCAGCAAGCAGAACGACATGCAGAAGGAACGAGGACAAACGGAGACCGTTCGGGATACATACAAGTCAAATTAGGGTTTCCACTTTTATAGGGGGTAAAATCCAAAAATAGCCGAAACGAAGCACCCCACCAATGTCAGCACACTTCAAGGTACCTGCTGGCAAAATTTGAGCGAAATCGGAGAACTTACTATTTTTAGTAAGTCAGGGCACGGCTATAAATAGCAGGTTCTGCACCCGAGGTTGGCATCAGAGTGACACTCAAGCTATCAAGATCAAGCGTTGCAACTTTCAGGCAAAACGGAGCTACTGAAGTCAGAAAGTCAAAACTTACTATAAATAGCAGGTGGCTATAAATAGCAGGTCAGGGCAGAGGACTGGCAAAACAGGTTCACAAGGTGAAGAAGATCATATGATGAAATTTTCAGGCAAAACGGAGCCTTAGAGGTTGAAAATCAAGGGACTTGCTAAAAATAGCACAACTTGCTAAAAATAGAATGCGTAAACAAAGGCAGGCAGAGGCATGGAAAATATTCTAAGTGTGGGAAAATGAAAGTATCCCCTTCAAAATGCGCCCACCTCACAGATTGATAGCTTGAAAATTGTCTAAGGCAAAATTCAAAGTTGAGCATAGCAAATGCGCCCACCTTGATGGAAGCCTTGAAAATTTCTAAGGCATGAAATAAAAGCATAACATGCTAAATGCGCCCATGATGAGAATAAACGTATCCCCTTCAAAATGCGCCCAAGTCGTGTTGATGGAGTTTAGAAAATTCCTAAGTTACAAAATAAAAGCTCACCTCATGAAATGCGCCCTCATCTTGAAGCTACCCCATCAAAATGCGCCCAAGGAAGATGTTGCCTAGTGAAAAGCGGCTAAGGCATTGAAAATAGAAGTTCACCCTGTGAAATGCGCCCTCAAGAAGGAGAAATGATGAAAATAAACTAAGGCGTGTAAAATAAAAGTAGACCCTTCAAAGTGCGCCCACCTCAAGTGTAAAAGGGTTGCTGGAGAAAATAATGCTAAGGCATGGAAAATAAAAGTTGAGGGTGCCAAATGCGCCCAACTTGAAGCAGAGGTGTGAAATATTTCTAAGGCATGAGATAGAAGTAGACCCCATCAAATGCGCCCTTGTGCTAGGAGTGGTTGGGCCGAAATATTTCTAAGGCATGAGAATGAAGCATGACACCTAAAATGCGCCCTCAAGACAAGCAAGTGACTTCAAAAGTTTCCAAGGCAAAAAAGAAAATGAAAGCAGGCCATCTAAAATGCGCCCAGGGAGATAAAGAGGAAATCGAGCCTTGAAATTCGTCTAAGGCATGAAATGAAAGTGCCACCTCTAGTTTGCGCCCATCAAGTAGAAGCTCTACATCTAAAATGCGCCCACCTTGAGGAAGTGCCTTGAAATTATTCTAAGGCATTGGAAATAAAAGTGGATGGGTGGAAATGCGCCCATGATGGAGAAGTAGGTAAAAAAATGCCTAAGTTCAAAATAAAAGCTCACAGTAGCAAATGTGCCCACCCCATGGATGAGATCTGAAAAATATGCTAAGGCATTCAAAATGAAAATTGAGGCTATGAAGTGCACCCATTTCCAGCTAGTGAAGAAAAATTTCTAAGGCACCAAAATCAAAGCTCCACCTATGAAATGTGCCCAACATTGTGAAGGGGGTTACATGAGAATTGGCTAACGCGTGGAAATAAAAAATATATATACCAAGGGAAATACGCCAAGGAAGAAAATGTTAGAAATATTTTCTAAGTGAGATAAATATTGCACTGGAGAAAGTACGCCTTGATATGAATTGAAAATAATTTTCCAAAGGCATTCAAATGAAGTGGACACAGTGATGAAATTTTATTTCCAAGGCGAAAGCTACTGATATATTTTTCCATGGGTCAAGTAAAAATTAAATGAACCCGTTTAAAATACACCCATGGGTCGGGAAATTTTAAAATTAATTTCCTAAGGGAAATTTTAGTATTTTCAGAGGAAATTCGTTTTGCCTAGATTATTTTCCTGACGGAAGTTAAATCTCAGAGGATGAATTATTTCGAGCATGCAAGTGATTTTAAATCACCCGAAGTTGAATATCTTAAAGAGAAAATTTAAAATGTCTAAGGCAAATTTTATGAAATCGAGGATTTAAATGACAGACATTTTAAAAGTTGGAAATAAATTTGCGACTCCCACGAAATTTTTCGGGTTGAATTTATTTAAACACTGCAAGATTTTAAAATAGAATTTTAAATCAAGTCAAGTGATTTTTTTTCTCGCGAGTTGTTTAAATCGCCAAGAGTTAACTGGCAGATTAAGAGGAAAAATTCGAATTTTTACAAGGAAGGAATCATTATTAATGGCAACTGCCATAATGACTGGCTGACGACTAGCCCACTACTGCGCTTGAATTAGAAGATTCTGAACGAAGAGAGTGGAAAATTGATGAAGGTGCTAAAAATAGCCCCAGCACTACTTAGCAGGATTCTCCGAGAAGAGTTATTTAAACAATCTCTTCTCTCATTTCTCCTCACTTTTTTTGAAGTTGAAGTTGCTGAAGAAGTTCTTGAAATATTTTCGAAGTTGTTGAGGAGAGAATTTCTTTGAGAGTTTATTTTATTTCGGAGTGTTGAGTTGCTGAAAGTGCGAAGTGCTGGAGAAATTTTCATTTGCCGAGACTCTTTCTTTCGAAAAGCTGAAAGTGTGTTGCTGCAATTTCGAAGTTGAAGGTTGAAGTTGTTTTCCGGAGTTGCTGGAAGATTTATTTGTTGAAGTTGCTGCAGAGTGTTGAGTTGCAGAAATTTATATTGTGCTGGGGATTTATTTCGAAATTGCTGAGTATTGAAGTTGCACGAAAGTTGAAGCTTGCTGCAGATTTTACTTATTCGAGCTGCTAGAAGTTGAAAGTTGCTGAGGTTGACGAAGTCAAGACAAAGGATTTAATTCATTTTGTGCTGAGAAAGTATCCACATTGCTGAAAGTTGGTAGTTGGCTGCAATTTTCTTCGCCAGTCGGAAGTGCAGTCGTTGAAAGCTTCTTTATAAGCTTGAAGTTTTTTATACAGTACGAGGTTTGGAGTTAGTAATTTATGCTGAGAGTTTTTATTTTCAAAAAGCTAACTCCACGTTCGCAGCCGTCTCGGAGGTTACTTCATTTTATTTAAAAAATCTGCAGCCTAGCTTATTGCTATTCTATTTTATTTTGCAGATGGCCGGAGCAAAGGATGTTGCAGGAACAAGCAGAGCCGCAGGCAGAGCTGCAAACACTGAAGCAGGCAAGGCTAGCTCATCCCGGCAGGCAATGATTAAAAGGCTCGCTAAGCCATTTCTCCCAAAGTCAGCAATAGTTTCAAAGTTGGCGGGATTAAATGACACCAACCTTGGTTCATTTAATCTAAATGCACTCAAATCGAGGATGTTCGGGCTAGGGGGCCATCAACCATCAGTCACGGCACATAATATAATGAAGAGTGGAATCTACGCAGCTGCTAGTTTTCCGCCAGCAATTCAGTGTCCGGAGCTAATTATGGAGTGCGCCAATCACTACAAGCCAGAACGTAGGACGATTGTCTCTCCGGATGGTAAACTGCTCGCCAACTTCACACCGGATGCCATCGGAGAGGCATTTGGGATTCCGACTGCTGAGGAGATGTTATACAGGACAAATAAGAGGGCAGATAAGATGTACTCTTCCTCTTTCGAAAGAGTCACTGCAGTCATCAACAGAGTTTGGATGCAGAAGCCGAGGCCACCCCGCACTAAGCTCCCAAAGCAGATAATTGCCGAGGACGTGAAACAAGAATACTGTGATTTGATAATGATGCTGAGCCGGGTGAATGGGAGTGCACAGGCTTACATTTTCGAGCCTTGGATGTTCTACTTCATCGAGATCATCTTGGAAGGAAAGGAGTGTGTCGATTGGGCTAGGATGATTAGCAACCACATCGATGAGCAATTCAGGAGCTTGAAGGTGACAAAGACTTTCTACATGAGCTCATATGTAATTTACATGTTGGCCAGAATGACTAAGTACAGAGGGATTTCGTACAAGGAGCCAATCGGCTGTGCCCCTGGTCAATTCAAAATCCATGAAGCCTGCACACAGCTACATTTAGCTAACATTGCCAACTATAAACGGGCAAATGATGCATTCACAATGCACATTGCGAGGACACTTCAGCAGAGGACGCAGCAGAGAATATCTAAAGAAGCACAGACATTGATTGAGGAATATGGGTATTGGCTCATCCAATTCCCGAAATTCACATATATTAGGCTGCAGGGGTTCACTTCGTATCCGTATCGGTTACCACGATACCCCACTGATCACATAGTAATGCTTGAGGTATCTAGGCAATTGATTGCCTACGATAAGATTCAGAAAAGGAAAAAGAAGGGTGGACTTGATTTCCCTATCACCATGGGAAATTCCATTGAGGTGTGTCCCTCTTTGCAGGCAGCCCGAGAGGCAGAGGACGAGCTGCAATCTTATCATTTGTCATATCACACAGGCAGGCAGGATTTCGATCCTTACAGGAACATCCGGATGATACAGAACGTTGAATACCGGCACAGAGCTCATCTGGAGGACTTTTGGGCAAATGCAGTGGATGAGGCTGAGATAAGAAGAAGGATGTTTTCCAGACTTCCTCTCAAGTTGATTAGAGAATGTGAGATTATTCCAGTTCCCGACCAGGTGGAGGAGGATGTCAACGTCATGCAACCCGACTATGGGTCAGTTAGGGATACTCCTGTCCCACCACCTGATTGGTCCGAGCCAGAGATCATGGACTTGGACACGCTTTCTATCCCGGTGATGACTTTTACCAGGACTTGGGTCGACAGACATGTATGCAGACTCAAGAGCAAGTCGATCGCCCTTACTTATAGCTTGATGGGTGACCCAAGGCCGTTATCGGTAAAAAGGGGAAACAAATTGCTCAGACATCGAGGGCACAAGTGGAAGTGCCAACCCAACCGATACCGTTGAGGATAGAACAAGCATCACCCGTGCACTCACAAACTCAGTCTTCGAGTTTGAGAGTGGTTTCATTATTTGCCGATCAGAGGGCAGGATTAGAGGAAGAGCGGGGACTTGAGGAGGTAGATCAGCCCAACGCCCGGGAATCAGCTAGTGTCAGTCTATCCAGGGGCGGCCAACAGGAGGAGGAAGAGGAAACAATGGCCGACACCCATTTTCAGCAGATGTTGGACACGGCTTTGGAAGAAGAAGAAAACACAGAACAGGGGACCCAAGGGTCGGGAGATACCCAGCTTATAGAGGAGGATGAGCCCGAGCAAACCAGTGCAAGAAGGGAGGAAGTGCACGAGATGGAGGCAACAGAAGAACAACCCCTTGTCATTTGTAATCCACAGCAGACAGTGCCTGATTGGCTTTCCGACAGAATGAGGAGAGAACCCGAGGATGATACGGATCCGGCCATTGAGATGGAGGAGTTCCTTAGGAGGATCAGTGCGCCACCAGAGAAGAAAAGGGCCCGAAAGTTTTCAAAGATCTCGACCGACGAGTCAGGCTCTCGCGCTTCAGTGGCTATTTCCGGGGAAGATTGTGATCGACGAGGAGAGGCCAAATTATTGATCACCACAGTAGAGTGTTGGGTCGTCCCTACGGGAGCCCAAGTTATCGAGGAGTTCGATAACTCCTATCAGGCATTGAAGGATCAGTTGCTCCACGGAAGGGAAGTATAAGAAATTGAAGAAGGAGCACAAAACCTTGATAGGATACGTGCAAAATCTAGCACGTCCAGGTGAACCAGCAAACCCAGCAGTGGAACGTCCATCAGAGCTTCCGAAGGAGTCAGTTGTTGCCTTAGAGGATTTGAAGAAAATGGAAACGGAGGCAGACAAGTGGGTTAGCCGTGTTCATACTGAGACAGGGAAATTCATGGAGGACCTCGCCGATGCTTATCGACAGGCCTCAAGTATTTTGGCACGGATGGATATAGTAGATCAGGCCTGGGGTGATACTCGCATCTATCAAACGAAGACTGTACTTCGTTTGGGGGCTTTGATGCATATACCTCTAGAAACCTTGGTGGATGGAGGTGTAATTCAGAGAGGTGATAGGTATGATTTCACCAGTTGGTACTCCTCGGTGGTCACAGGCCGTGGATTTCACGACGCAGCAAGGGCAGATTCAGCTAAAGTGAGGAAAGCAATGGGCAACATCTTGGGGGAGTCCTCAATACATTAGAAGCCATATTTGCTAGAAAGTTGGTCCCAGAGGAGATAACTGCTGATGGCTTGAAAAGTAGACTGCCTCCATTCTTCTCAGCTGCGAGGTCACTTGTCCTGGATGACTTTGAGAATGTCTCCACGTTCTCTAGTATAATTCAGCATACCCAGGACGCCTTAGTGACATGGAGGAAATCTTACACCAGATACGGACAGACGGTAGCAGTCTTGGAGTTCCAGCTCAACCATATTCCACCGATCTCTGCACAGGAGGTTGAAGCAGTATTGGCCCGATTGATCGAGTTTGCTATCCGGGAGAAGGCCAGTGGGAACGCGCTGCTTGATGAGGATCTTCTTGATGATGGTAGTGGGCATTAATTGCTCATTATGATTCCTGCAGGGGAGTGGAGAATATTCTGTGCATTCATTGCCCACTCCTCTCTGTGGCGGTTTTTAGGGCAGAAACCCTAATCAGGGCATAGGTGGCTCGATCTGAGCCCTTCATTGTAATTTGATCTAAACCGTCCACTGAATTGGACTTATTATAAAAGGGGCATCCCCCCTCATTTGTAAGATATTAGAATAGAGATTAGATCAAGAGTTGAATCAGAGCTAGAGAGTAGAAGGCATATAGCATTTAGCTTAGAAGTTAGCTTTAGATTGAGGAGGGAAGAAAACTTTCCTTTGAAAGTTTTGTAAAAGGTTGTTGTGAACACTTTTCATAATACAAAGAGTTTCATTGCTTGGTGATTTCTTCTTTGTTATGAGTAGCTAGCAAGGCCATTTCGTCTTTCCAATTCAAGGTAGATAGAGTAAAATAGATTTTATTTCATGCAAGTAGTTGTTAATTGTGGAGTGTGGCGTTGTGATTTGAGCATATCTTCTTTCATCCATACCACTAGCGGGCTTACTGATGGTAAGTTCGCCTTGCGTGGTCAACTGGAGTATCAACACTTAACTTCGATTATGGTTCATATGTTTGTATGCGTCGTATTGACGGTATGAACATGTTGCGTCATAGTTTGAACACTTTTCTCATCCTTTGAAGATTGCACCAACTTTGTCGGAGTTGTTCGAAAGGAGACAAAGCAAAGTTTGGTTTGAAGATTGTTTGAGTCGATCTTCGTCCTCCACCCTTTAGAAGTAGATTTGTAGAATCCCTATCCCTATCCCCTTTAAATTCTGCATTTTCCGAGTCAGTCTAGATACCAGAACAATATTGCCAAATCATTCATGTCCTAATTGCTTCATAGAGTCGAACAACTACGTAAGTCCCCTTGAAATAACCAGCAAAACACATCAACCAATTGAGTCTATTCGCGATAAAAGGAACCTTGGAGTCGAACACATGAACTTTCAAGCAATCTTAGCATCTGGGACACTTTGATCAAGAGAGAATAGAGTGACCGTTGGACAACTTTATTCTGCGCTGGCCAACTCGTACAAAGCTACCCAAACAGATAATTTCAAAGGACTTGAGACAGGAGTTTGGTGATTTAATTATGATGCAGTTGGAGGGTGCCCCCAAGCGTTCATCCTCGAACCTTGGATGTTCTACTATATCAACTTGGTACTGGAGGGCAAAGATCACGTGGATTGGGCATTGTTAATCAGTGACAGTATACACGAGCAGCTCCGTAGTGTGAGGAGAACGAAAACGTTTTATATGAGCTCTTACCTTGTCTATATGCTGGCTCGCATGACAAAGTACAGAGGGATCTCCTACAAGGAACCAATTGGATGTGGTTCCCATCAGTTTAAAATACATGAGGCTTGTCCACAGTTGCATTTGACAAGCACAACTAATTACGAAAGGGTCAATGACGCCTTCGCTATGCATATCACGAGGACCTTGCAGCAAAGAACCCATCACAAATATCCAGAGAAGCACAAGAAATGATTGAGAAATTCGGATGTTGGTTTATCCAATTTCCAAAATTCACCTACATAAGGCTGCAAGGATTTTCCTCCTATCTATACAGATTGCCTCGGTATCCCACCAACAGAATAGTGATGCTGGAAGTATCTATGCAATTGATTGCCTATGATAAGATTCAGAAGATTCAGAAGAAAGGTGGACTTGGATTCCCAATTACCATGGGGAACTCCGATGAAATCTGCCCACCGCTTCAAGCAGTAAGGGAGGCGGAAGCGGAGCTCCAATTCTATCACCTTTCCTATCACACTAGCAGGCACTACTACGATCCCCACAGGAACATCAGATGGATATTGACAGAAGAATTCAGTCCCAAGGCACAAATCGAAGACTTTTGGGCTAGTGCAGTGGATGAGATCGAGGTTAGGAAAGGAATGTTCGCTCAGATACCGTTGGTGATGGTTAGAGAGTGCGAGATTGTCCCAGTACCGGATCAGATTGAGGAAGACATAAACGTAGTACAGGCTGACTACGAAACAGTGAGAGATACGCCCCTACCACTCCCAGATTGGTTGGAGCCAGAGATCACCGACTTGGATACACTCTATATCCCAGTCTTGACATTTACACGGAGTTGGGTAGAAAGACATGTCAGCCGACTCAAGGGAAGGTCAATCCCCCTCACATACAACGTGATGGGAGACAACAGATTACCGACAACTAATCAGAGGAGACGGAGTAATCCAACCCCAGAGCCTAGAAGAAAGGAGCCAGTTCAAGCTGAGCTTTTGAGAGTTGAGGAGTCCTTGCATACACCATCTCGAGCACACTCTCCATGTCTGCAGGAGGTATCATTGTTTGCTGATCAGAGGGAGAGATTGCAGGCAGAACAGGCAGTGCAAGTGGCAAGTCAGCCACCTCGTAGGGAATTAGTAGGCCAGAGCATCAACATGCCCCAAGAAGACAATCAACAAGAAAATCAGCAAGAGACAGATGAGGGGACTGCCACGGATACTCAGTTTCAACAAGGGACTGAGGCAGCTCTCGAGGATGATGCCATTTCCGATCCAGATGCCTAGAGCTCAGGAGACACTGAGCCTATTGATAATGATGAACCTCGCCGAAGCGAGGGCAAAAATGAAGTTCATGAGGTGGAGGCCGAAGTAGAATGACCTTTTATTATATCAGACACACGACAGGAGGTGCCAGAATGGCTAAGGGATAGGATGAGGCGTGATCTTGTGGATGAGACCGATCCCACAGCTGAGATGGAGGAATTATTACAGAGGAGTAGCGCACGTCCAACAAAGAAAAAGGCTAGGAAGTTCTCCAAAATATCCATAGATGAGGATGGGTCTCGAACTTTACATATGGCAGTGCCTTGGGTCGAGTGTGATCGAGACGAGGCCGTTCCCGAAAATTATGTTGGTACAACAATGGAACTTGGCCACCCTACTGGAGCACAAGTAGTAGAGGAGTGCAATAATTCCTATCGAGCACTCAAGGATAGATTGTCCTATGTTGAGGGCAAATACAAGAAATTGAAGGTAGAGTACAAGACACTAACTGGCTACGTGCAACACTTGTCCCGTCCTTGTGGGCAAGAGAATCCGGCAATTGAGCTGCCAGCTGAATTTTCCAGGGAATCAATCAGTGGGTTAGAGGATTTGAAGAGGATGGCACAACAGGCAGACAAATGGGTTGCCAGCATCCGTACAGAAACAAGGAAGTTTATGGAGGATCTTGCGCATGCCTATCGGCAAGCCTCTGATATTATGGCAAGGATGAATGTAGTTAACCATGCTTGGGGTGAGGCGCGTATCTATCAGACGAGAGTTTGTCTCCGTTTAGGGGCTTTTATGGGCATACCTCAACAGACTTTGGTTGAGGGAGGTGTTATTCAGCAGGGAGATAGATATGACTTCGCCGGATGGTACTCTTTAGTAGTCACAGGCCGGGGATTTTACGATGCATCACAGGCAGATTCTGTCCGGGCTAGAAAGGCCATGACGAACATCCTAGATGGAATTCTCAACACATTGGAGGCAATCTTTGCCAGGAGGTTGACTTCTGAAGAGGTAACTGCAGATCGATTGAAGGACAAATTGACACCATTGTTTTCTGAGGTGAAGACCTTCACACAAGATGATTTTGAGAACACTGCTACGTTCTCCAGTATCATACAGTACACCCAGGACGCCCTTGTTGCTTGGAAGAAATCATGTGCCCGACATGGGCAAACAGTTACAGTTTTAGAGTTTCAGTTGGATCACATTCCTCCTATCTCGGATTAGGAAGTTGAGGCAGTCTTGGCCAGATTCATCAGATTTGCAGCCAGCGAGAAGGAGAAAGGAAACGCCCTTCTAGACGATGACCTTCTGGAGGGAGACAACGTGCATTGATGGCGGTTAGTGGTTCATTGATGAGGAGTGGTGGGCGCATTCATTGCCCCACTCCTCTCAGTGGTGGTTATTAGGGTTGAAACCCTAATTAGGGCTTAGGTGGCTCGATTTGAGACGTCCATTGTATTTTGATCTAAGCCGTCCACTGGACTGGGCTAGATATAAAAGTGGTATCCCTCCTCATTTGTAAGATACTTAGAATATATCAGAGTTAGACAGAAATCAGAGATAGAGTTGAGCTAGATAGAAGTTAAAGTAGAGCTAGGAGTTAGCCTAGTTGGAAAGGAAAGAAAGACTTTCCTTTTGAAAGTTTTTGTAAAAGATTGTTGTGTAAGACTCATGATATAAGGATTTCATTGATTGGTGACTTCGTTTTGTGTTGTGGGCAGTTGACGAGATCTTTTCATCTTTCCAATTCGAATAGAGTAGAGTAAAGTAGATTTTGTTTTCATGCAAGTAGTGTTAATTGTGGAATGTGACATTAGCTTGAGCATATCTTCGCGTATTTATACCACTGGCGGACTTGCTGATGGTAAGTTTGCCCTTGCGTGGTGAACTGGAATCTCAACACCTAACTTCGATTGCGATTTGTGTGCCCACTTGCTTCGTTGTGGAGGGGTGCGCATGTTGAATCTCAATTTGAACATCCTATCCATCCTTTGAAGATTGCACTAGCTTTGTCAGAGTTGTCCGAAGGGGAGACGAAAGAAAGTTCGGTTTGAAGATTGTTAAAGCTAGTCCTTACATTCCACCCTTAGAAATAGATAGTAGAATTCCTACCCCTACCTCCTTTAAATTTAGTATTTCTCGGTCCATTCAAATACCAGAGCATCATAGCCAAAACCTTTCATTTGCTTGAGCAAACAAAATCGAATGATTACGTAAGTCCCCTTGGAATACCCAGCATATTCACATCAACCAATTGAGTCTATTCGGATTAAAGGAACCTTGGAGCTGAATGCATGAACTTTCACGCAATCTTAGCATGCGGAATACTTTGATCAAGAGAGAATAGATTGGTCGTTGGACATTTTATTCTGTGTTGGCGTTGTCATAAAACACACGTCAACACAGCCTAGCATCAATAAATTTTGCGTGGCCCCTGTATCCAACAAGGTAATGATCTTTTTCCCAACTAAGACCCCTCGCATTCTGAAAGAGCCCTCTCGCTGTATGCTAGTGAGACGTGCTTCTTGAAGCTTAAGTTCCTCCTTTGTTTCTGCTTCATTTTCAACCTTATTTTCGGATTTTTCTACCTCGGATTCCTCATGCTCACTGTGCTGGTCTGATTTCTCAGATTCAGAATCCTCATAGAATGCCCACATTATTCGGTTAGCCTTTCCCTTAGGCCTTAGAGGACAGTCCTAGTTTGCAATAGAAGCACAACTTCTTCTTGCGCAAGTCCTCTATGGTTTCTCTGTCAAATGAAGCTACTGATTTCCCCTTGGAATTTGAGTTTTCCTTCTTCTTAGGAAATGATTTCCCTTCCTTATATGAAGACGATGCTTTTGAAGAGAACTTACTTTGCGGAGCTGCAAGTTCCATGCTCCTAGCTTTTTTCATGGCTTCTTGTAGAGTCGGGGGATAAAAAGCTTTGATCCAACCTCTTAACGGTTCCGATAGACCTTCGATGAATAATACGACCGATCTTCTTTCTGAGATGTTGGGAACCATAACTGCTAACCACTGGAAATCACCCATATATCCCTCGAAACTCCCAACTTGCTTGAGTTGAGGTAGGTCTCTGAAATAGATTTCTGGATCTTTCTTGTCAAAGCGTTCAACCAACCTGTCGACGAACTCCTGGGAAGAAGTGATGTGGTTATGCTGCAATGTGACCATCCCATGATACCACCAATCATGGGGTACTCCCTCCAAATGCAAGGTGGCGTACTTGATTGCGTCCTCCTCTGCCATTGGTCGAAGAGTCAAGAATGTATCTAGCTTGTGGACCCAAGACTGTGCTGTGGTCTTACCACTGCCATTGAATGTAGGCAAGGCTAGTTTACCAGTGGCATGTTTCAAGTCTGTATTATGATTTCGAGGCCTCCTATCTTGCCTTGTCCTGTAATGCGCTCGTCGTTGACTCACAAACCTGTCGAAGTTGATGCGCTCCTTGACCTATGGTGTCAATAATTCCCATTCATCATTTGCTGCCATGATATTATCTGCAAACACTGACTCACCCTCTTCTTCCACATTTTCCTCTTCAGGTTCATTTGTCAAGAAGGTAGGACGTGTGGGCCTATCAGCAGTATGAGCGGGTGCTTGTTGTGCCCTGGGTGTCCCCACAACGCTCCTGTTATCATCAGGTATCTGGTTTGGCCTTCCTTGAGTGTTCATTTGTTGTAACTGTGTCATAAGTGCTTGTACAACCATTGCTACTTGTTCCTGCCCAGCTGCCAAGCGTCTAAGAATCTCACGATCATCTTAATCCTCATTATGTCCCCTATTTCCTCCTTCATTTTGAGGTGGACTTCCATTTCCCCTATCTCCCATTGTGGCCTGTTGTATATTAGCAAACTGATTTCTTCGTTGGCTTGCTTTTTGACGGGTGTAATATCTGTGAGGGCCTACTTCTCGTGCCTGCATGAAAACTTTAACCCTCCAGGATGGTAGGAACAGAGCTGTGATACCACTGTGATGTACCGCACTCCCTTGATAATATTTTCACTAAACTTGTAGGTCTGATTTTGATAGGTTTGTATTTCTCTTTTCATGTGTTTGAGTTTTTGCCAGTAAAAAAAACTAGGAAAGAACTAAGAAGCATATACATAGAGGAAACTCAAATAACTATGCTACTGAAACAACTCGAGTACATTCCTCATTTCGATGTCTAAATATAGTTTCTTCATTACATAAAGGTCGTTTACAATATATAACTTACATTAGATTCGATGCCGAGTATTTCATAGATCATATTTTGTGATGAGCCCTACTGGCTCTCAGCTCAAAACCCTTATTTTCTTAAGTCTTTATGTGTTATTTAAGTTTTTAGAGAATGTTTGATAGACAGAAGAGAAGGGGCACACATCATAATTGCTCATAAAATGTGAATTTGCTCTAATTTCTTCAAAAAGAAAGTACAGAAGATATTATTTAACTCCAACAAATAGATTGAGAATGATAAACATACCGAAATATCTCCAGATTATTTAATTAAAGATATAAGCCAGTTTGACAGCCGGAAATGAAGAATTCAAGCAAATAAGCTCGCCCAAGCTCCAGATCTGGATTCTCCCACTCAGAAATGAGATACAATGGCCTGGTAGTAGTAGACGCCAAAGTAGAAGCACAAAGAAGAGCAAGAGGAAGGCGTTTTATCAAGTTCCCTTCACACGCCTTTTCCAGAGAAGCACAAAACCCAAGGCAAAAAGTACGGCCAAGTCAACTGCTGAAGAAACAAAGATGATAACTGAAGAGTTGCTGAAGAGGACGCCTCATGATGAAGAAACCCTCATTTATTTGCAAACAATAAGAAATCTGAATATATAAAACCTCTGTCTGTATCTGTAGAACCTCTGTGTGAAGCTCTCAACTGTACTGATTCAGCTGATCTTTCATAGCCTCAAAAGCACTCAACACTGAAGAGTTATCGTTCCTCAATGGACAAATGTTCAAACCCTGGTCACAGGAGAATGCACAGGAGAAAATAACACAAGGCAAAGTGAAATTGTCAAAAGATGATTTTCTATTGCCAGAGAAATGCTTTATACCCAAATGGCACGCATTTCAAGAAAAATACGCCTTTTTCAATCATTAAAATCTTTTAATATTGTATTAAATCTTTTTCAATAGTTTCCACTTAATACTTGAGCGCACCTTTTTAATATTTTAAGTCATTAAAATATTAAATCCCCTTTTGAACATTTTAAGTGATATAAAATATATTAAAGTCGATGTGACTTTAATAAAAAAGGCATTAAGTTAAATAATTAACTTAATCACTTAAAATTCCATAACTCGCTCAAAACTCAGAATATTCCCGTGCTGTCAGAAGCTGTGGACTCTTGAAATGCCAACGCCTGCTGTGAACCAGTCACTGAGCTCTGAAAACCAAAACGATCAAACTCTCCAGAAAGTATCACTGACCCTCTAACCAATCTGGCTAGCCCACAAGGGTTCAATAAAGGGCTAACACACTATTCCCGAGAACTGTCTAGTGAGGGGACATCACATATTTTAACTTACAGCCAAAACAACACTGTGAATAGTGCCTTGCTATAGTACCCGCGCCCAATGAAATGCTGGTTTCTTTTCAAAGATGAATTTCTCCCACCAAAAACCGAAATAGGAAGCCTCCTAGGGTAAGGGCGCCCCCTTTAGGTGAAGTTGCAGCCTTGTAAGAAGTGCGTTTCGTTTTCTTTGGCTGATACAAATCCTCACAAAAGTGCGGCTGGCTGTAGCTCTTCAAAACAGCTCCAAAATACCACAAAACGCGAACAGCTCTTGTACGATCGAGATTGGAGGCAACGGCAACCCAAATCAGGCAAAAACCAAGCTCAAACAACTTGCAAACAGCAACGTAGATCTCCAAAGAGCAGCAAAATAATAGATCAACAACTTTAAGGTGGTGTTTCACACCCTCAAGCAGCTCCAAACGAACAACCAAGCCCCACCAAGCTCACCCACTGCAAGAAATAAGGAAACCCTAGCCTCTTTCTTCTTCCAAGCTTCACTCCCGAGTTTTCTTCAAGCCAAAATGATCATCTAATGAAGCAATTCGAATTTTCTCTCTTGCCTTTTATAAATTTACAGAGGAAACACTATTCATTAAAGTAAACACTATTCACTTAAGTTATAACATTTTTCACTTTAGTAATGAATAGTAACTTAAAAATAGAAAGTGACCCCTTCATATTAAAACACATGGTCCCTAGGCTGAGGATGGTGAAATAAAAGGTGAATATCATTAAATTAAGCACCAGTATCATGCCAAACGCCACAATTCACCCTGCCACCATGCTCCGGAGATCAACACTGAAGTTTGATGACCAAGTGCTCGTCCAAGTGACTCTCTATCCATAACCATTAGCCTACGAGGGTCGACATAATAGGCTAATCTACTGATGTCCAAGAGCCTAATTAGAAGGGGACATCACAGATTCCATCCTAAGAATTGGAAGGGAATATTGGGTTTGAGATTCGCGCATGCGATTAAATATCGTTGGAGTTAATGAAACTCTATAAGGATAGAAACATAGGAGGGATGCCTAGTAAGTTACAGGGAGTCGTATTATTGACAAGACTTTACTTTGAGTGGCTCTTATATTAAAAAGGATACACTTTCAAAAAGAAGCATCTATTGTTATGACAGAATGTCATAGAATTTTCACTTAGCAAGAAATACTGAAAATCTTACAGAGAAGAACATCAGAATTGTTACTTGTGCTCAAAATGGATATATCGAAGTAAAGACTCTCGAATATGATAAAGAAATCATAGAGTTAAAACATTCATGCATGATGATTGTATATGCAATTAAATTTGTTATTATCTAGAGATCAACGTGATTGAACGAAGATTAATACTCAAAAATTAGTACCAGATTTAATCGGGAAAATTAGATTAAGTTAAAAGATGAATTGCATCTTTTGAAAATAATCCAAGGACAAAAGAAATGCACGGTATGGATGTCCTAATATAGCTAAGAGTCATCTCCTGAAAACTTATAACCATTATTTACATGGGAATTAATTATGCCGTAAGATCAAAATAGGTTTCACCTTGTCAAAGGATAGACAATTATTGGATATAAAAGAACCTATGAAGATTCAGAGTTAGAATAAGGAAAGGAATGTCAAATTTAGGACATCGGAATGACAACGAAATTGTCAAATGAAGAACCACTATAATCTGGAAAAGTTAGAGTTAGAAGCTGCACGGAATGTAGCAAGATAAAGCCTAGTATACCTCAGAATGAAGACCGGATGTCATCAAAGGTAGGACATGTGAACTCTCTTGAGATTCCAAAAGAAAATGGTAGAACACAAGACATATCAATATGTGTATGTTAGTAGAACTAACATAATGTTCTAGTGGATAAACTCAACAAAGTAACCTACACCTTTTGGAAACTTGACTTATAGGATTTTAGTCCTAAAATAATATATTGCGACCAAGTAGTTGCTTAGTAATCGTGAAAAGTTATTTCAGTTTAGCAAATAATGAGAGGGTTGTGTAAACCGCGATCGTGCTATGAAACATTTAGTGGAGTGAATGTGCAAAATATTATTATAGTCAAGATGGTAAATTAAACCTCGCAATCCTTTGAAGATTTGGTACTTTAGCAGCAAAAATCGTTTGGGGAAAAAATCGGCAAACCAAAAAATCAGGATTTTTTGAAAAATCATGAAAAAATCGGATTTGAAAAAAAACATAAAAAAATGTAGAAAAATAGTCAAAACCTACTTTTTTTTTAAACTTAAGGTCATTACCATAGCATAGAGATATAGAGAGCAAATAAAATAGAGATTTTAACTTGTGAATTGTAGAAATTAGATATTTTTTGTTTATATTCATATCGCTGATTACATTGCATCAATGCATTGCACAAAATATACTTCATAGATAATAAGTAGATGTTGACATATGACAAAATGTCAATTACAATATAGTGTGTAACTTTGTACAAAGTCAACCTCTAATCTAAGTACACAGTTAGAAAAATCAAATGTAGCCAATGATAACTACGCTAGAGGGCAGCAAGTCTTGATGATGAAGCTCCTCCTCTAGTGCTTCTAGTCAAATATTCAAACACGTGACCAGGCACTTGAGCCTCTTGTAGTATCTCAATATCTTCAGACTCATAAGAATAATCATCAACAATAATCCAATCATTCTTTGGATCAATCTCATCAACGTTAATTGGCTCGTCATCCTCAATAGTACCTGTTTTTGTCCATGTAGAAATTAGTCTTGGCCTTACAAGTGAATAAGTTAATGAATACAATTTCAACTAACTGAAAGTATATTGAACTCTAACCTTGAGCTTTCTTCAGCTTCAAGCGGAGGTTGTGGTGAACAAACACGAAGTTGTTCATCCGTTGTTGTGTTAGCCGATTGCGTTTTTTGGAGTGTATGTGTTCAAAAACACTCCAAGTACGCTAACAAGCAGATGAATTGCATGGCTGGCTCAAAATGTGTCTCGCCATCCATCTAAGGTTTTTGGTTTCATGACCAAAATAATACGACCATTGTGTTGCAAAAACACATTACATGGAGATGATATCATGTAAGAATATCTTAAAATAATCTTAACACTTAATGATCATGTCCACAAAATAGAGAGACTGCCACAAGTTTATAGAGTCTACCTGGTAGCAAGGTATTCTTGCCTTTGATAGCGGCCATAGATGAGAGAAAACCCCTTGCTTGCTTGTACGTTGCTAACTCTCCCATAGCTGCCTGTAATTGTTCTCTAGTAGCAAACATTTTTTCCATGCACATGAACAAGCCCTTTGTTACCTCACCATCATCACGTCTAAATGAAGAGTCATAGAACAAACTTGGATTAAGATAGTATCCTGCAACATGGAGAGCGGAATGCATCTGTTGATCCCATCTTCTATCAATTATGTCCTATAATGGCATATACTTGTCCTT
The DNA here is from genome assembly GCA_007115665.2 of Sequoiadendron giganteum. Taxonomy (NCBI): domain Eukaryota; kingdom Viridiplantae; phylum Streptophyta; class Pinopsida; order Cupressales; family Cupressaceae; genus Sequoiadendron; species Sequoiadendron giganteum. The sequence continues at coordinate 65,846,502 of VCHN02000014.1, read as the reverse complement.
GTCATTTTGTATCCTACCCCTCATCACCTCCTTGGCCTTATCCATGGCCTCATACAAATAACCCATGGGGGATTTATCCCCATCCACTAGTCTTAAGACTTTTACTAGAGGCTCTGAAAACTCTACAACTTGTTCAACTGCATCCCAAAATGTAGAAGAGTACATATAGTCTGCCACTGCTATGCCATCTACTAGATTTGCGAAGCTAGACTCCATCCACTCATTTGAAACAATCATTCGTTTCAAATTCATTTTTTGTTGGCATAGAGTCTGTAGTGCAAGGAAGTGTGTTGCAAATCTTGTCACCCTTGGTTGAACCAGCTCCCTGCCCTTTGTGAAAGTACGCATCATGCACAAAACCCTCGTGTGATTATAAATGAATTTTGTAACTTTGCGGGCCTTTTGCACTACCTCCTTAACTCATTCAAGTTTTCCAATGTCCTCAAGGGTTAGATCAAGTAAATGCGCTACACATGGGGTAAAAAATATAGAGGGGTATTTGTCTGTCAAGAGTCTACCAGCAGCTACACAAGCAACAACATTGTCTGCAATAAATTGAGCCACATTTGGTGGCCCAACTTCTTGTACCACACAATCAAACATCTCAAACAATGCAGTTGCAGATTTGATAGTATCCGATGCATCCAAGGATTTGAGAAATATAGTGCCCATTTCACAAGAGACAAGGAAGTTGACGAGGGTTCAATTCCTTCTGTCTGTCCATCCATCTGACATTATGGTGCAACCAGTCTTTGCCCATTCTAGTTTATGCTCTGTAACAACATCTGTAATATCCCGTACTACATCATTGAGCATACCAACACTCAATGTCTCATAAGATGGGGCTTTGAACCTAGGACCTGCAGCTACAATAGCATCCACCATACCTTGCCAATATGGTGATCTAGCAACATGAAATGGCAAGCTAGAGTAGTACCAAAAGTTTCCAATTGCCTTCCTTGCTTGTTCATGGACATTCTTCCTCCATCCTGTACTCTCCAAAGTGGTTTATGATCCTGGTGTAGTAGGAGGTGCAAAGAAAGCATTAATGTTTCCTCCACCTGTGTTTGGGCCATGCGCTGTAGAAGAATGTGTTGACCGTAATTCCCTCAAAAACTCACTTGCACCATCATCCTGAACCTGACTCCCTCTTGTATTTGTAGAATTAGAACCTATTTCAATCCCAGTTCTTGCCCTTTTTGCCTTGTTATGAGGAATCGCATGAAGAGCCTGTTGTGCCTAGTGTGTGACATCTGCAGGGCATGCTATACAAGGAGTGTTGTTATTTCTTGGCTCCTTTGCCAAGTGCCATTTGAAATGATAAGTGCCCCCGTTGATATCATTCTTACACCAGTTGCATTTAACCTTTGTTGTACTCGAAACTGAAGTACAATGTGTCCATGCAAAGTCTTTTTGACATGGCATTATGATCAAATCTGCAATAAATTTTTTAATTCGGCGTACTTTGCCATCAAAGGCAACATAAAAGTTTGAACTTTAAAGGCATGAATAAAGATCAAAAAGTGAGAATGTTGCCCAATGTATGAGTGTGTTGATCAAAGACTTGCCGAATTTTTTGAAAACAAAAGTGCTACTCTTGATATAGGCACCTACCTATGTAAGATTCAAGCAATTTTTCAAAATCAACAAAATGCAAACCTATACAATGGCGTGCATTTTTGGGTTGAGTAACTGAAAATAAACTATTTTATTTTTGGCATGCATTTTTGGGTTGAGTAATTGCTGTTGTGCAAAATGAAGGCAACTTGAAGCACTTTATTTATCAAAATAAGCGTTTTCAAATGTTTTGAAACCTAAGGAGGTAAAAAAGTTCAATTCCATAGCATGTTATTTATCACAATAAGCTTTTTCAAATGTTTTGAATCAATGAAATATGAAAGTGTAAACTTAAATTTTTGATGTCATAGAGAATTTGATATACTTGTAAAAATCTTGTTGAATTTCTCTAAATGTATTGTAGATTTTTTAAAATTTTCATTTTATATCTATATTACTTGTGCTTTTTGAGTACACTCTAAAAAACTTAAATTATTTAATATTTAAATATATTATTTAATAAATTTATTTAATTATATAATATACTATATTTCAAAAAATATTATTTAGTAAATTTATTTAATTATTTAATATACCATATTTCATAAAATTGTATAAACTTAAATTATTTAATATTTAAATATATTATTTAATTATATAATATACTATTTTTTAGAAAATATTATTTAATAAATTTATATAATTATTTAATCTACTATAATTCGTAAAATTGTATAAACTTAAATTATTAAATATTTAAATATATTAATTAATAAATTTATTTAATTATATAATATACTATATTTCAGAAAATATAATTTAATAAATTCATATAATTATTTAATATACAATATTTCATAAAATTGTATATATTCATATATAATTATATTTTAATTTAATAATATATATAATCTATATATATTTATATATGTATAATTACATTTAATAGATTAATAATATTAAATATAATATTTAATCATACTTTTCATTTTCATATATGTATAAATAGCATGAAAAAATATACAGAAGCCAAAACAAATGTCCAACCTTTAATCAACTTGGTCGCAAACTATAGCAAATAGGAAAAAATCACAGCATTGCAAAAATCACAACACAGGTTTGATATACGCGTTTGGCAAAAGCAAAGTACTTGGTCGTGTGAAGATTGTTGATGACCAAAAGATGTGTCCAACCTCTAGTTGCAACATTTTGCGTGTCGTTTCGACAGCCAGAAAATGCGTCCAACCTCTAGTCGCAGCAATTTCACGTGTTGTCTCAGTTGCAGGCAATGAGTTAATCAATTGGCGATCCCACATTTATTGAAAAACTCGCATTTTTTAGGGTTTTTTTGGCACTTTTAGGGTTCGCGTTTTTTTATGTTTTTTGGCAGTTTTTTTTCACGATTGAAATGCGATTTAAACCTGATTTTCTATGATTTTTTGGGTGGTCAACATAGCCCAAGAAATTGCGATTTTCAATAAATAAAATAGGGAACAATAACGATTTTTAAAAATCGCGATTTCTGCGATTTTTTGTAGATTTATTCTTCTATGATATGAACAATTAATATAAAAGATTGAAAAGTGGTAATTTTTAAACTACTATTATGCCCTTAAGAAATTTCTACCTGGTTGCAATGTCGATTGAGTATCTTTGCATATATCTCTTGCAAAGGGATCTCCTTGCGCAAGTCTGAAAATCTCTATCCCAACGAAAATTTGGGCTCCAACATGAGAATTACACATTCGTTCAATGACTATGTAGAGCCCACTCAAAACTTCCTCATCTGCCTTGAGTTCTTTGCGGAATTGGATTGGCGGATTGAGAAAATATGTTGCTGCGTGTAGGGGTTTGTGAAGCTAGAGGTGCTATCGTCTATTGATGATCTCCCAAATGGGGCGATACTTACCATCAACCCCCCCATAAATGGATCTACTGGCCACTTTGGCCCTATCCATGCCCTCGTATATGTAGCCCATTGCGGGCTTCTCCCCATTGGCAATTTGTAATAGAACTACTAAAGGCTTTGTGACCTGCAATTATTATGAAACATTGACATAAGTAAGAGTCAACAAAAATAAGCAAATAAAATAAAATTAAGAATGAAAATATAATGTAGAATTACTAAACTAATTGCTTTTTACATTTACCTTGACAATCTCATTAGTAGGCACCCAAAAGCCCTACTCATCAAAAATCCAACTTGACACATCCACCCCTGCGTTTGTCTTAGAATATGTTGAGGAAGATCACTCCTCACTAACAAACATCCGCCTCGAAGCTCCCTTTGATTGCAGTAGGGATTGTAGAGTGATGAAGTTGGTAGCAAAGCGTGTTATCCCAAGGCAAGCCAACTCCTTTCCTATTTATTGCCTCATAAGGTTGAGGACCCATGTGTGATTATATATGAACTTACAAATATTCCTTGCGGTGTCCACACATGCTTCGATCTAGTCAAGCTTGCCAAGATCCTAAAATATGAGGCCAAGGCAATGAGCAGCACAAGGTGTCCAAAACAATGATGGGTGCCTATCCATCAATAGTCTACCTGCAACAACATAATTTGCTGCATTATTCGTGACTATTTGCACCACATTCTTCTCCCCTACCTCAACCAAGACACCCTCCATAGCCTCACAAAGATATTCAACATTTTTGGTGTGGCCGGATGCATCAATAGATTTAATGAACATGGTACCACTTGACAAAGAAACAAAATAAATGATTCAATAAAATATAAATTTAAAATCTTGATTGTTAATCACTAAAGCAATGCATTTTAGGAAGTAAAATATTTACTTGAGGAAGAAACAGTAAAGTTGAGCAATGCCCTATTTCTTCTATCGGTCATGATGGTGCAATCCTTCGTCCTCCAAATTTCTCTCTGCTACTCTGTTCTGGCTTTCACATCAGCCACTTTTTGGGACAAAATGGGTCCGTTTATCTCTTCATCATTAGGGGCTTTGAACCTCGCTCCACAAACAATAACTGCATCAATCATATTTTGCCAATATGGAGACCTAACACAAATAAATTAAATTAAGTTAGTATTGAAAAATCTATGATTTCAATTTGAATTCAACATAACACTAAAAATAAAATTCAAGAGATAAAGAATCAACTATCAAGTAACAAGCTATCTATTTTAAAACAAAACAAAAGAAGAATTACAAAGCTGCATGAAATGGGATGTCACAATAAAACCAAAAGTCTCCAATTGCAACTTTGGTTGCATCATGTTTATCTTTGTTCCAACCCATTCTCTCAAGAGACGGTTGGGAATCTGGAGTAGTGCGTGGAAAAATATATGAATCCAGCTTAGATCCACAAACTCTAGGCCCAATGCTAATGCTACCACAACCACTGCCAGTACCACTACCAACAACCGAAGGTGAAGACCGTGGAGGAATTTGAGGCATGGAAGAACTCGAATCTCCAACTCCACACATGGCGTGCATCTCCTCTTTTTGCTTCATTTTTAACTCTTTTTGTTGCTCAAAGGTTTCCAATTGCACTTGCACTTGCACTTGCACTTATTACCTTAGCAGGAACATTTGTGCAAGGATTAGCATCTTGACCTGGTATACATGCAAGGTGGTATTTCAATCTAATAATGCCACCCCCAAGAAAAAATGTTTTGCAATGAAAACATTGTACTCCTTTTTCTTGCCCAGGGGTAATAATGGCATGTTTCCAACAAAGATCTTTTGTATTATGAGACATGGTGAATATGATGGAGACAATTTATAGATATAAACAATGCTGCAATTACACATAAATTTAAAACAATTAGCATTCAAAGTATAATTTATAATTAAACTAAAAAACCTAGGGTTTGCAAGTTTGGAACTATAAAACTATTTTTTTTTTTTTTGAAAGAATGCCTAGGGTTTGTTCAACAAAAAACTTAAACACATACCCCTAGGGTTTGTATTTATTTGTAATTTGTTCTTTGTTTCACAAAAATAAAATAGAAAAAATAAAGAAGAAAAAAAAAGAAAAATGAAGTTTTGGTTTAAAAAAACAAAAAAAACCTTCAAAACTCAAAAATACCTCTTCAGTCTTCTTTGAAATCAATGGGAATCTCTTTCCAATCCCTTGTAGACTCCTCTAGATGCAGAAAAATCACTTATGAACCTGCACAAATGCAATTCAATAAGCATTTGGTGGTCAATCTCTTTGCTGATTTTCCTTCAATGCAAATGTGTTTTGGCTCTCTTCTGTCTTACTTGGCTTGAAAATGAAATGAAGTGCCTTTTGGACGATTAGAGGCAAGTATAAAGGCAAAAGGAAAAAAAAAAGAAAGTTTAAAATGTGTTTTTTTGGCAACTTAAGCCCACGAAGTGACGACCAAGTCTGGGGCACAAGAGTCGGCGAGTCTGTCGAGTCCGATGAGTCTCTGGGACTTGTTTAGGGTCACCTGCCTCGGGACTCGCGAGTACTGTCGAGTTTGGGCGAGTCTTGTAATTATGGTCCTAACTTTTCTCTTGAAAAAGTGAAACAACCTACCAGACTTTGGTCCTAACTTTGCAGCCAATCAAAATAATTTTCATTCAATTTTGACAAGATCCTATTTTTAGGGTTTTTCGTAAAAATTAGGGGTCTAGAAACCCTAATTTTCAAAATTTTCAACTTTTACTAGTATCTTCAAGACATAAAACCCATGAAAAGCCCATGCTTGGTTTGACCTAAAACTGACTCTTGATGACAATTTTACAAGATTTAGACCATTTTAATCAAAATGCCTTAATGAAGCAAAAAAATTGTTTTGGGTACAACACAAATAAAAAAATATTCTTGATATTTCACCCAATACTCTCCAAAAATACTTTCAAACCCTAGAAGTTTGATTTTCTGTTTTGACAACCAACACAAGATGGTAGGAAAACCACTTTGATACCACTGAAATATCCCTCCTTGATCTGAGATATTTGTTTATTGATTTTTGCTTTTTCTATTTGTTTTATGTTTTGTAGTTTTTTGAAATATTTGCCAAGAAATTCATAAAATTGCAAAGCAAATGCAAATAGAGAATGCTGAAAGCCAAAATATGAAATGATCAATTCTGATTAATTATTGCTTTGAATTTACAATAATATTGATCATAGCCAGATAACAACTTCTGATCTTGAAACTCTGTAAACCCTTATTTTGAATCTCTTCTGAAAATTGATGAAGCACAAATGTGACTCCTAAATGCAGCCACTTGCAGAGCAAACCGTGGGTGGTATTTCACACCTGTAGAATGCTTAATTTGAGAGAGCTACGTTCTCCAAGATTGATTTGCAACAGCAAAAACCCTAGTTTCTCGTCCACACAAAAGCTATTGCGTTTTTCACAAGTATCAATCCATGAAAATGAATGAGAAATGCTTTTTATATTATCTCCAAAATAGAATAATTTCCAATGCTTTTAATCCATTTAATAATTTAAAATAGATTTGCTTTTGTTGCCTTATATTATATCTCAAGTGGGCATGCAACTTAACGACTTAATGATTTGACTTTATATTATTGAATAATTCTTTATTATAAAGTCATTAAATGATGTCAACATTTATAATCAATTATTATTAAAGTATTTATCATAACTCCTTTAATAATCAACATTAATTAATTCTGTCAATGTCACAAGGTAGCCTACAGATCAAATTGCTCACCAAGTTGCCTTACTATAAATAGTAAGATTGGACTCCAACATCCAAGGCACTTACTAAAAATAGTAAGTGTGCATAAATGCATCCTTTAACACCTCCAAAAGGAAAACCCTGAACATCACTAAGTACTAGAGAAGAAAACACCATAAAATGCCATTTGAAGAACCAGAAAACTCCCTCACAAGGCCCTCTAATCACCATCATTAGCCTACGAAGACCCGATGATAGGCTAATCCATCAAACTCTTGACATTGGCAAAAAAAGGGGACATTGCAGTGCCCCCTAGCTGAGATCTATGGATAACTCAATCGATAATTGCTCTTGTGAACATTAAAGACATCTTGGAAGGATGCTCCAATTCTCTATAATTTGAAATTTGAAATTTATATATTATTGTCCATAAGCAATCAAAATAGGTTATTGGGACTGCAAGAAAAATACATTAACCTGCTGATTGTTAACGTGCAATATCTATGGGACAAGAAGAGGGGAATCCAAAATCACTTTAATAATCAAGGAGACTATCTAAAGCCGTTGCAAAAGATCTATTAAAGACTTCAAAACTGTACCCTAATCCATTGAGTAACTTTTGACCAACAAGAAGTGACAAGAGAACTTGCAGAAGTGATTCATTACAATAAGCATCAACTTGTTGGTAAACGAGCAATTGCAAAAATGAAAATCTCTGTTCGGCTAACTACCAGCCACGGACAAAGAAATGAAATGTCAATGCGTGGGCTCAATTGAAGAAGAGGTTGTTAGTTGGAATTGGAGCCCTAGTCAGTGTGATGGATGATTCTCTGCTTTGCAAACCCTTATATTGGAAAAATGATAATTCTCTTGTTGTTAAGGGAACTTGGTGAAGTGATTCATTACAATAAGCATCAACTTGCTGGTAAATGAGCAATTGCAAAAGTGAAAATCTCTGTTCGGCTAACTACCAGCCTCGGACAAAGAAATGAAATGTCAATGCTTGGGTCTATTGAAGAAGAGGCTGTTAGTAGGAATTGGAGCCCTAGTCAGTATGATGAATGAGACTCTGCTTTGCAAAACATTCAATTGGAAAAATGATAATTCTCTTCGTTGGTAAGGGAACTTGCTGAAGTGATTCATTACAATAAGCATCACTTGTTGGTAAACGAGCAATTGCAAAAATAAAAAATGAAAATATCTGTTTGGCTAACTACCAGCCATGGACAAAGAAATGAAATGTCAATGCCTGGGCTCAATTGAAGAAGAGGCAGGTGGTTGGAATTGGAGCCGTAGTCAGTATGATGGATGATACTCTGCTTTACAAACCCTTCAATTGGAAAAATGATAATTCTCTTATGCCTTCCTAGGAAGCCAGAGATACCTTTCTCTTACTTTTTATATTTTTAAAAGCTATATGTGATAAATTGATGCTCTATGCATGTGTAGTGGTGATTTCTCCTTTTATCTTTTCTCTGCTCTTTGGGTACGAGATGCCTCCTTATCCACCCATAAATATTTTGTTTTCAAATCTGGGATTTTGTAAAATCTTCTCAACTATATATTTTCACTTTGAAAAAAAACGTACAGCTATATGGTGCTTGTAGTCTCGAGTGCCTTTGAGTTTATTCTAATACATCAATGGAGAATATTTTATAAAGTAATATGCCATACTGTCAAATCACATATTTCAAATATGCCTTGTAAGAATAGCAAATATAAGGTCTCTAATGACCTACTGGTCCCTTATGTCTGGATTTTAGAGGTTAGAAAAATTGAGCCAGGTGGAACTCAAGTCTTCCTTATTTGGCCACTTTTCATCATTTCACATATCTCTCCTTTTTAATTCTTGTTGTCGACTGTATCTGGATGAGTTAATCCATTAGTTCTGTAAGTAAATTTTAATTCATGAGCCCAAACATTTGGCATTTAAAATGAGGATTTATTGGGGTTACATTTAACTAGCCATGGATGTAAACTGGAGCTGTAGCTTATTTTCTCATATTTTCTGTATCTTTGAATATTAATTAATTTATTGTATCCTTTAGTCTACATGTCTTGCTTATCTCTCATATCACAAAAATACATAGCCTTTGTTGAAGCTGATTTTTTTGACTGTATGCTAGATATCATGAATAATATACATGTCGTTGAATCCTTTAAAGTGTTACTTTTAATAGAGTTTCTATGCATTCTACTTGGCTGTACCTATATCTGGATTTATGATCATAATAGTTTGCGGATTTCTGCTTCTAGTTGAAGATTACCGGTATCTTATGCTAGAAAACATTTTGTTTACAACTATGCTCTTTGACATGGCAGCTGCTATATATTTCCCTTAAATTCTGACTAGAGATGGATTTCCTTTCAGTTAAAAGAAGATTCTGTAGTTTATAATTCTTTTTGTCTTGCAGTTTGGACAGGTTGGTGTTGGGGATAATACTGATCACTGTTGTCCATTGCCAGTGACACTTCCTGTTGAAGAGGCATGTTTCTTCTATATGTATTTCCTGAGCTTGACAACATAGTTAGCTGCCATTGAATTGCATTATTCTAACAGATTATAAAATAAAATAATCTAACATATATTAATATAATTCTATATTTGTGTACTAGTCCAGAAATCTATTTTGGCATCTGCTCTATTTTTCTATAAGAAAGCTAACTGTAATCATATAATTTGCAGAAAGTTGTTCAGGTTTCATGTGGATGGAGACATACAGTTGCAGTTACAGATAAGCATAATGTGTTCTCTTGGGGCAGGGGTACAAGTGGCCAGTTAGGACATGGAGACATCAATGATAGGTGATGCTTGATGTGATACCTGCTGCATTCATAGTTAACAGTTTTGGTAAATGTTTAGGTCAGCAGAATATGTCTGGAACAAAACCTCAAACCTGTAAAAGATGTAAAATTTAAAGTAGACATACCCAAGTGGCTCCAATGCTTAGGAAAAAAAAAAAAAATTACTAAAATGCAGGAAAGCCTCGCAGACCCCCTAATCCATGCTCTAAATGAAAGTATTGATATATATATTTTTTTCCCACAAGAAGTTTATTACTTTTGAGTCTGTCAAGCAATTATTGTCATCCAAAAATCATTGATCTCTGAATCTTTCAAAAATCATTGATTCTGGCAACCCACAGCTCTTCCTCCCCCCGTATGATAAACTGAACTTTTGAACCTGGTGACTGATTAAATTTTCTTAATGGAATTTTTTTGTTGAAATGTGTGAACATTTGAATCTGTATATAAATTACAAATATAAAAGAAAATACAAAATACCATATTATGAATGACAAGGATGGTCCATGAAAGAAGAAAAAAAACATGCTTACAAGGTTCCTTTATAGGAGCAAGATAAATTTCGTAGAAAGAGATAAAGAACTCATATTAATGTCCAGGCTGACTCAGAAGTACATGCACTAACTATAGGAAAGCCCTATGATGAAAAAGGAACTGTAGAAATTGAAAAGCTAACCAAAATTTAAACACTATAGACAAAAGAAGGATTTATATTTGATAAGCAACTCAAAAATGAAAACAATATAACATTGCTTTAAACCAGCGATTTGTATATAATCCCTTGTAAATAGAATGAAAATTATAAGAAATGTTCCACGTGGACACTCCCCCTGATGAAACACACTTATATTGAGGGGTTTGGGTGGCGGGGGTGTACTCGAGGGGTGGGTTACAGGGTGGAGGTAGGGGGGGTGAATAAGTATAGATCAATTTTTTTTTCTGTTCACAACTTAATCAATCACATTAGTATTACTTCAAAACCTAATTATCCATAGCAATACCATACATGCAGGATCTATCTATTAAGAACACACATAAGAGACAAAATTTTACGTGGAAACTCTACGGGAGAAAAACACGGCAGAATATTGCAAGAATAAATCTTCTTACAAATTTCGTAGGCACTGACCCACTGGAGACTCCCATCCCCATTGCTGAGCACCAACCTAGCAAGAGATACCGATCTCTTCTAATAAGAGTCTCCAATCTCGCAATTTCCGCAAATAGGATTCTCCAACCTCCAAATGAAGAATATGATAATTTTATTTGCAACTTCATCTGAGATCTGCTCTAACAACTTCTCACAAATCAGCAATCCAATCACTCATAAATCTGTAATATAGTCTTCAATATTTCTGCTCATAGAACAGCCATGATCTTGCTTTTCTTTCTCTTCTCTTCTCACAAATTTATGCTAAAACCCTCTCATAAATCTGCTCAAATATTTCTTGTAAACCTGCTCAAATATCTTTTTATTTATACTTTTCATATGAATGATTTTCCTTGAATTGATTGTTTTTGCCTCTTCCTCAAACTTCTATTTATATTCACAAAAATGTCTCTTCACCCAAGGGAGGCGACTCTTCAAGGGGGTTGGGCCATACATCATTAAATAATTTTTATTTTATTTTCTTTTTACATGCCCAAGGTGGGTGCACCACTCTTAGGGGGTCATCCCATTTTGGGAGCCCAACAACAAAAGTAAAATTAATTTATTTTTTAATTTTAAACATCCCCAAATGGGGCAGCTGCAAGAGGAGGCTCATCCCAAAATTTCTAATTGTATTTTGCATTTTTGAATTTCTCCAAAGGGGCTAGGCATGGGTCAGACCTTGTAGAAAATAAACCATCATTTTTGCAAATTATCTCCTGACCATCGATTGGCCCTTTGACATTAATGTCAACATTTTCCTACACCCCCACTCAACAACAAAATAAAAAATTCTCACTTTTAGGATGGTGACTTGGAGTGTACATCCCCTAATTGTCCCACCATTGCCAACTGAGACTTGAGGATGTTTCGAGATGTCTTGATATTTTTCGGGACTTCTTGTGGACTCCAATACATGGGGAACTCCTTAGGAGTCTTCCAAATGTCTCAAAAAGTTTTAGGTGTCCCTTGCAGTGAATAGCTGCAAAAGTTCTTTTTTTTTTTTAAATGTGTGCCACATGACATAACCTTAATGGCCTAGGGGCCCACCCAAACCCTAAACACTCACAAAAGAATTGCAAATAGGCATCCAAGCCTCATTCTAGTTCCCTCCAAAGCTTCAACAACAAAGTTGAAAGGTGCAACAAGCTTTAAGAGTGAGAAAGATTGCAAGTGAAAGCATTAGGAATGAGGAAGGGCACATGGAAGAGTGACATCAATCCACTGTTGAATTAGAGGTTTCAAAGTGATATTGAAGCCTCAAGGAAGGCTTCCTTCATGATTGTTTTGTTCATTGTTCAATTTATTAACTAATTTGTAATTACTAATTTTATTTGAAAAATCTAGTAATTAATTTAGCAATTTACTATTTGCATTCTTGCAAATTTCAATTTCAATTCATTATTTTAGTTTTACAAATGAATAACGATCAAATTTTTAATTTTTAAATTTTATAATAGTAATATTTTTTATTTAGGTGTTCAAATTTTTGTCACATTAGGACTTTAATGTTTGTGTATCCTTGTAATGTTCCTTGGTTAGACTTATCCTAAAAGTATAAAAGCACAAGTTAGGACATCTATTCTATTTTATCAGCACATCATTTTATTAATGTAAATGACCTTGAAGACCTGCATACATCATGTATTATCAATAAAGAACATAATACCTTGTTCATGGTTAGTTCATCTCAAATTGCATAGTCTAAGAATAAGACAGTTACATGCATTATCGCTTAAGGCATAAATTCACGTCATAAGAATATGACTTATTACTCCTGATCAGAATAGATCTTCGCCTTGTTTCCTCTTTCCTAACCTCCTTGGATGGTAGAATGACTGCGAAAGGGTGCGTGAACGATCTCAAATGGGACTCCCTCAAGGTGTTCCACCCGTCTTGGGACTGTCCTTCAATGGATCGAATTACCAGCCTTTCCCTCCACAAACTCCCTATCCTTGTTGAGTGCTAGCGAAAGGGAATTGTTTGGCCTGAGTCTATTCTTCAAGGTAAAGTCATAAAAGCTCATGCAGACACAATAATTGCTGCAAGCAATATTATTGTGGCTAGACAAATAAAATATTAACAATGCTATAAGAGTCATGGATCATCTTATTATTCCAAAATATTCTTATGTATAAAATGTATTTATCAACCATCGATAATATATTTACCAATGAAATTAAATATATTTATCAATCATTAACTCTTATTTAAATTCTTAATATATTTGTCTATCATTAATATCCAAATTTCTAATATATTTAATAAATATCATTTTCTAAATATATTAGAGTATTTATATACTTACCACCTGATACTTACCACTTTAATGGGTTCGATCTGCATAAACCATTATCACTTCTCCCAGCCACCATCCTTATCTATCTGCAGCCCGATCTACTTGTATATTCCTGATTTTATTTATTGTCTTTCGCTCAATGCTGATGTATTTCCTATTCGATTGACAATTTAGAAGATATTACCTTGGTTGAATAATGTATTCACTCATCTGATTCTCACCGATCATGGCTCAACATTAAGATATATGATAGATAGACATTCATCCTATTCCACTAGATTGGACTGCTGGCATAGATAATAATTAATGGTTATTTCAGATTTGGAAAGTGCAGACCCCTTGTTAGATGTTTTCTCCCTTAGTATTCAGATGTCTTATTCCCCTTATGTATCTTCCATACCTGAGAGTGTGACTTTTCATGCTGCCTCTTCAATGAGTTGTGTCTCATTCCTATTAACCAACTGCTGGATTAATTACGTCCCTTATTTATGCATTAGTCAACGCCCCTTTAATGTTTGTTAATATCTTAATGCATGCTGGGAGTCATTGATTATATGCTGAGAGTCATTTCTTTTGGTAATCGAAATAGTCTCATTATTATTTAATTGAATAATATTAATAGTTATGATAGTCATCTCTTGAATCGATTTATATGTTTATGAGTTTCACTATTATTCCTTTGATTTTATATGTTATATTTTATATTTGTTTATTTATTATCCTTCTATGATTTCTTAGGAAATAATATTTGTTATCTTAGAATATAGGTTATCACATTTATAATATTCATAATTTCAATTATTATTATGATCAAATTCATTATTGCAATAACGGTTATTTCATAATATTTATATCGTAATTTTAATACTTATCTATGATAATCATGATTAAGATAGTAATGGATAAATTGTTAATATTATAATTATCTATGATAATTATAATAATATTAAATAGTTAATGTTTTTAATATGTATTTTGTTTATCTTGTTTTTGATGCTTTATATTTCAATGCTACAATTTCGGGGAGATGACAATCCACCCCGCCCAAAATTGCTTGCCCTCAAGCAATCATAGTTCCAAACATCTTTCACAGTAGGAGTCATGTCCTTGCACACCTCCTCCCCTTTTTGAGGGCATAATTTAAGTCTCTTGCGAGGTTAACTGAGGTTCTATTCTTAATTCGATTCTCCCGTTGAAATGTTCTCCTTTTGTATCATGGATTTGAGGGAGTCATAGTTTCCCACTTCAATAGTCACAACTCTTTATTATTGCATTTGGATACTAATAATAATTCAAATTTAGATAAGTTATTTTGTTAGTACCTCCCAACTCAAGAGGCATTTTGATATACACAGTTCTTATACTTGTAGTAATCATAAACACCCATGGAGTAATCTTTGTTGAAGGCACATCTGAAATGAAGCAAACACATGGATATACTTAATGAAGCATGCACCTAAATACATGGTATATGCCGAAATACATGTGGGTTACAAGGTATATGCATAAACACACTTAAAGTCGCAAAGTGTGAACAAGTCACAAGATATACACAAGAATGCAAGCAAGACACAAGGTATATACATGAATACCCGTCACAAAGTATACGCATGCTCACACATAAATCATAATGTAAGCCACAAAAGTATTCACTTGAATGCACTTGAATACACATAAGTCATAGTATGTACTTGGATACACTTGAATACACATAAGTCATACAGTATACACTTGAATGCACTTGAATACATAAGTTACAATTAAATACACATGAATACATAAGTCACAAGGTATACGCTTGAATGCACTTGAATACACTTGAATACATAAGTCACAAGATATACACCTGGATGCACGTAATACATAAGGTGTAGATAGGAAGCATGAAGCATACACGCCAATACACATAATACATGAAGTGTACATACAAATACACGTAAGTCGCATGGGTACATGTAAGTCATAATATACATTTTATAACTTAAGACCGCATAAATCGGAAATCAAAGCAAACAATCAAGTAGCTCGACCAAGAAAATAAGTGAGCAAACACCTAGCTCAAGCACACAAGCGAGTAGCTCCAACACACAGGCAAGAACGTCAACCATGTAAACAAGTAGCTCAAGCAGGAAAACAAGTAGCTCAAACACATAGGCAAGTAGCTCAACCACACAAGCAAGTAGCTCAAGCACATGGGCAAGTAGCTCAAGCAGGAAAACAAGTAGCTCAAGCACATAGGCAAGTACCTTAATGTAATGTCCCTTCCTTGGACAACTCAATCTATAGCGAAGGTTGGCCTACTATTAGGGTTCTCATAGGTCAACAACATGATTAGGGTACCCAACCGAGGGCTATGGAGTCTAGCTGGGAGCCTTACGAGCCTTTCAGTTTAGATTTCAGTTGATGAATCTAGAGCTAAAGTGAAAAGATTAAAGTTGCTTTATGGGAATAGTAACTGAAAATCATAAGGTGAATAGTGAAAAGTGCCCCCATCCTAGCAACTCAAGTTGTTTTTAAAAAGTGGCCCTTTTATTTGGATGAGGAAAGACCCTCAGGAAAATTATTTTATTGACTTTTTGAGAGGTTATAAAGCAAAGTGTTGGGCTCTTTTTTGAGCATTCTACTTTCATTTTTACAAAACACTTCGCAGGTTTGAGCTCTGGAGAAGGGTTTCAGCATTGTTTCAGCCTTCTGGGAACGAAAACTCTCAAAAGCTATCGTGGATTGGACGAGAACCCAACTCACCTTTGGGGAGGCCTACCTTGGGTCTTCGTTTGGGCTTCATTGGAGGAGTTTAAGGTAGTTATTTTTCAGATCTGAGTTTGCAGCAGTGTTATATCATCATACTTCTTTAGATCAGAGGCTGCCATTGATAGATCAAACCTCTCCCAAGCCAATACTATCACATATTTGCATTCTACTTGTTGGCAGAAGGCAGCTAGGGTTTTTGGAGGTCAGATTTGTCAATTTGGAGATCAGATTTATGGATTTTGGTGACTGATTTTGCTAGCCGTTCCATCCTCAAGGGCAGTTGTACCATTTATGTTGCTGCTAGGGTTTGGACAGAATATTGGAGCAACAGATCTGATTTGTAATCCTGTATTTCACTGGAATTTCATCAATAAAATTCAATTGCAAGTTAGCATTGGACTCCGGATATGACTAGTTGATGGATGGTGTCCCTAAGTTTTTAATTTTACAATTTTATGCATGGTTGTTTGAAATCAGAAAAAAATAGAAGTTTATTTCAGTTTAATTCCTTTGTATCTCAAAAGCAAATTGCATTCATCTGGTAAAACTCAAAAGTCACACAAAAAATCAGAAAATACGCAAAGACAAAACAAAAACAAAAACCTACCTATTCGCGGGTCAAAGACTTTGAAAAGACAAAACTCAGAAACTCAAATCAGATTTGGGTTGGGGATCTTTCAGTGGTATTAGAGTTTGGATCTTGCCAGCCTATTGGGTGCATTCAAAGTTGTGTGTACGTCCGTTTGGTTTAGTTTTCAGTTGGGCAGCGTGACGAGTCATCATGGAAAAATTGCTAAAGGATACACAAGTGTGGGAAGAGTTAGAACAGTCGCAACATAAGATCAACCGTCAATTGCAATGATTGAATGATACAATTTCAAAGAAATTTGGGCACTCTAGTGGATCATCTCCATCTATTAGAACAAGTAAGAGTCCTCATGTTTCACCAACAAATAAAGCAATTATGGCCAGCTATGGCAAGTATCGCTTTCTTCCTCAAAAGATACAAGACATGCTTTCTTTCACACAATTCTTGGGTATACCGGATGAGGATGAAGATGACTGATGTTTTCAAGTCCATATCAGCAGCGAAAAAGGAAATAAATATCAAAAGATAGGAGAGAAACCATCGGGAAAAGTGAAGAGCTTAATGTGCAAGAACAAGGAACGATAGAAGACTCACTTGTTTGTAGTTTGCAGCCTACAAGTGATCACAATGAATGTGAAAATCAGTCATCGGGTGCGAGTCCTAAAGAAGAAATAACTTTGGATCAAGTGGAGATTCATATCACACCATTGAGTCAACATGATGATCACAAAGTCGAAGAGGTTACAATCATGGATCAGCCCATTGGAGATGTTGAAAACATGACACCAGGGTATGACACCTATTCTAATTTTTGCAGCAGCAGTTCTAATCATGAGGTAACATCCATTTCACATGAAGGTAATGATGTTGTTGAGTCTTCCTATGATGGTACTCAAGTAGAGAGTGTTACACATGAGATATATATTGTGGATTCAAGCCACAAAGGTCTTGATTTTGTTCACCATACTGTGAAAGATGTTAGAAGGACACAAGGGTTGTATGATGGGTGGTCACTAAGAGCCAAAAAAGCCAAGATGCTTGCTGCCCAAGCAAGACAACACTTGCAAGAGGTCAAGGAAAGATGCAATCAGCTTGATAATGCAAGAAGACAAAGAGAGTCATACATTAGGTCCTCATTTCTTCCAAGGGAAGAATGTGTAGATGATGAGCATACAAGGGAAGAGCTCCGTGAGGTAAGCCCACAAGATGAGCATGTTGAGTTATGTGAAGAAGAAAGGAGGAATGATTTAGGATATTCAATTTGGTTTAGTTTGCATCCTGGAGTTTATGATTGTCCTCTTTTAGAGAGCTTCTTGAAGGCTCAAAACAATGATGATAGTAGTTACACACTTGATGGACCAGCCACAAGTGATATATCCATTTATGTGGAATGGAACATATTTCATTTCAATTCGGCTAGTCATGCATCGCCTACAATGAAAGAACAATTGTTAAGGTCATATGAAGCATTTGGTCTTAAAGAGCTGATTATGGAGACTAAGAGGCTGTCGACTAAGAAGATCTTGCATTTTGATAATGTTTGGTTTGTTTTGCATACTACATCTTGGGTTTGGTTAGTAATGGAAAATATATTAGCTCATGGTGATGATACTTTGACTGAATATGTTGAAGACAAAGTTTCAAGACAGGAAATGCTATGAATTGGGGTTGCAAAGTGTATACAAGTGCAGTCTAACCTTGAAGATTACAAAAGCATGGAACATGTTAGTGATATGGACAGCAATTGTATGGATTCTTTGGGTAATCTTAATGCTTCTTCTAGAATGATAATTGATTCTTCTTCCCCTACACATGATGAAAAATCAGTATATGGCAGCCAAGGACAGTTGGAACAAAAGCCCTTGGTTCGGGAAGATTTGCAAGATCAAATGGTGGTGAAGGAATATAGAATAACTCAAGCATTGTCAAGAATGGATAGCACTCGCAAACACCTAGAAGACCTCATTTGGACAGCCCAAAGAGAGGAAAGACAAAAAGGAATGGGACATGGTATTCCTCATACGCATTTGCACCCTTTTAAGGAGGCTTTGGAGTTGATAAAAGAAGACTATTTACAAATGGTTAGAGATAGAGACATGGCTATCCAATTGGTGAAAGAGCAAGATAGAGAGATTGTTGATCTTTGTCTACTTTTGAGTGGGCATAATCACTCATTTCATAATTTAGAAAATCAGTTCTTTATAGCAGCTACTCTTAGGGTACAAGATGACAAGGCAATTGGTGTAGGACTTGAACAAGTTGAGGAAAGGATTGAAGAACCATACAATGAGGTACCTTGCAGCCTTGTGACATTTAGTGATGAAGACTTCTTTAAGCCACTTCCACCCCTAATCACTTAGGAAGATACAACAAATCAAGATGCTATGGTGTTCGATGACTACAATGTAAACATAAAAGAAGATTCCAAAGGTCTGATATGGGACAGCAATATCCTTCCCCATTCTTATGAGATTGCTACTCTTACACATGGAAGAACTTGTGAAGATGAGTCTACAAGTGTTGGTACACAAAGTGTAAAGGTTGGGCTTGAAATTTTCAATGGAGATGCCCTTGTGAAGCTTGAAGACATGGCACAAGAACATAACAGGTATTCTGATTTTGATGACAACAGTCATATTTCTTTACTCCATCATGAGAGAACACTCCTTGAACATGAGGATGATAATACCATGGAGTCTTCTAAAGATGGCACTCAAGAATTGGGTGTTAAAAATGGGTTTTGTGAGATGAATTCAAATCATAAAAATTCTGATTTTTTATATCAGACTTGGGAGGATGTGGAAAAGACACAAATTTTGTGCGATATATGGTCACAAAAGGCCAAAGAGGCTAAGTTAGTGGCTGCCCTTGCAAAGCAGCATCTACTACAAGTCAAAGAACAAGTTCATTGCATAAACCAAACAAGACAACAAAAGGAGGCTTATCTTAGATCTCTTTTGCTAAAGAATGATGTTAATGAGGTTGATCATCTCATGAAGAAGCCTTTTATGACAGCCAAACACCATGAACAAATAAATTTATATGAATCAGAAAATTCATGTTGTTCATATGTTTGTAGTGATGATATGGATGAGACATGTCATTTGGATGGTTTAATGAAGACTCCAAAATTTTCAGTTGGTGATTTTGTTGATAACACCCATAGTGAACCAACCACTCAAGAGTTGTCTTTGATGGGTGTTGAAGGCGTCCATAACTCATCATTGGTAATGTCACCGATTTATTATGATATGGCAGCTCTCAATTTGTTGATTGGTGACTTCATCTTCATTGATTCGTCATGGGTTAGTAGTTGTCCTACTGGGAAGTCCATGGCACTTTCCGATTTTTCAGATTCTACATCAACTAATCAGTTGCTTGGGAGTGTGAGGAGGCATATCTAATTGATGGACATGGAGTATGACATGGATTTCTTTGACATGTATTGGTATGTTGAAACTTATGACTTCATTTTATTTTCTGGCATGAGTTACAACCGTGGTATTTGGTGGCCTAGTGAGTTTGTCTATGTACACATGGGATATTTTGAGCACCAAACTCTACATTGGTACTTTTGAGATTGACATTGGACAGTCTTATCAAAAGAAGATGGTTTCTTCTAAGTTTTGCATGTTGGACCCTGGTGTTATTCCAGCCTCTTTTCAGGAGATAGGTGGCATCCATGATGGTACTCTTCTTACTCCTGGAAGTAAGTTAGGATACTTGCAGTTGCTTTTTGATAGAGGTCTTGTTGACATGGCTGCAAATGATAATGATGATGTTGCTGCGAGACTAAAACATCCTGTTGTAAGTTGTGAGTTTCCTTCTGATGATGGCAATATAGGATGGAGTACCCATGACCACTTTGGTTTTCGATTGGTGCAGTTAGGGGAGTTTCACCTCGCTTGCATTATGAGGTGTGCTCATCAATTTCCTTTCAGCCCACATACACAGGATTTGGCCATGTCTTTGATGACACCAAGAGGTGGGTTGAATAAGGGGTGTTTTGATTCACTCTGGTATGATATATTTCCATCTACAGGTGATGAGTCCAAATTTGGCAAGTCTTCAACTTTGTTCCCTCTTGTTGATTGCCTTTTGTATCAGAACGTAGAGATTTGCTACATTTGGGTTTTAGAGGTTTTTAGAGTGGCACAACGGAACGTCACAGGTCTTGGCTTTCCAATTTATTCATGGGATCCAAATGGGGTTTGCTTATGGATAGTGTGGATGCATGTGGTTCATCTCCGCAATTCTTGGGTGGCAAAGCTCACTGATCAACAAATGGTAGAGATCCCTATGCACAATTTATATAGAGATGATTTTCAGAATTGGGATCTAGGAGTTTATTTGTTGGACAATTGGCTTCACTTGACAGGGCTTCACAGTGACAGGAATTTCAACTGTATACAGAGGATGCTGGTTGGAGTTCTTTCCAGGATCATTTGGGATCTGGGTGGTTGGCGATCAGACACAGATGGTTTGTTATTCAGATGTCAGATGTTGTGGCAGTTGAGAGATATTGCAATTGCAGGTTGCTTGGGGGCAAGCAATCTCGGGAAGGGAGGATTGTAATGTCCCTTCCTTGGACAACTCAATCTATAGCGAAGGTTGGCCTACTATTAGGGTTCTCATAGGTCAACAACATGATTAGGGTACCCAACCGAGGGCTGTGGAGTCTAGCTGGGAGCCTTACGAGCCTTTCAGTTTAGATTTCAGTTGATGAATCTAGAGCTAAAGTGAAAAGATTAAAGTTGCTTTATGGGAATAGTAACTGAAAATCATAAAGCGAATAGTGAAAAGTGCCCCCATCCTAGCAACTCAAGTTGTTTTTAAAAAATGGCCCTTTTATTTGGATGAGGAAAGACCCTTAGGAAAATTATTTTATTGACTTTTTGAGAGGTTATAAAGCAAAGTGTTGGGCTCTTTTTTGAGCATTCTACTTTCATTTTTACAAAACACTTTGCAGGTTTGAGCTCTGGAGAAGGGTTTCAGCATTGCTTCAGCCTTTTCGGAACGAAAACTCTCAAAGGCTATCGTGGATTGGACGAGAACCCAGTTCACCTTTGGGGAGGGCCTACCTTGGGTCTTTGTTTGGGCTTCATTGGAGGAGTTTAAGGTAGTTATTTTTCAGATCTGAGTTTGCAGCAGTGTTATATCATCTTACTTCTTCAGATCAGAGGCTGCCATTGATAGATCAAACCTCTCCCAGGCCAATAGTATCACATATTTGCATTCTACTTGTTGGCAGCAGGTAGCTAGGGTTTTTGGAGATCAGATTTATGGATTTTGGTGATTGATTTTGCTAGCCGTTCCATCCTCAAGGGCAGTTGTACCATCTATGTTGCTGCTAGGGTTTGGACAGAATATTGGAGCAACAGATCTGATTTGTAATCCTGTATTTCACTGGAATTTCATCAATAAAATTCAATTGCAAGTTAGCATTGGACTCCGGGAATGACTAGTTGATGGATGGTGTCCCTAAATTTTTAATTTTACAATTTTATGCATGGTTGTTTGAAATCAGAAAAAATAGAAGTTTATTTCAGTTTAATTCCTTTGTATCAAAAGCAAATTGCATTCATATTTGGTAAAACTCAAAAGTCACACAAAAAATCAGAAAATACGCAAAGACAAAACAAAAACAAAAACCTACCTATTCGTGGGTCAAAGACTTTGAAAAGACAAAACTCAGAAACTCAAATCAGATTTGGGTTGGGGATCTTTCACTTAACCACAAAAGCAAGTAGCTCAGGCAGGCAAACAAGTAGCTCAAACACATAGGCAAGTAGCCCAAGCACACAGGCAAGTAGCTCAAGCAAATAAACAAGTTGCTCAAGTAAGTAAGCAAGTAGCTCAACCACACAGGCAAGTAGCTCAAGTAGGCAAACACGTAGCTCAAGCACATAGGCAAGTAGGTCAACTGCAAACAAGTAGCTCAAGCAGGCAAAGAAGTAGTTCAAGCACATAAGCAAGTAGCTCAAGCACATAGGCAAGTAGCTCAAGCACATAGGCAAGTAGTTCAACCACACAAAGGCAAGTAGTTCAAGTAGGCAAACAAGTAGCTCAAGCACATAGGCAAGTAGCTCAACCATATAGGTAAGTAGCTCAAGCACATAGGCAAGTAGTTCAACCAAACATGCAAGTAGCTCAAGCAGGCAAACAAGTAGCTCAAGCACATAGGCAAGTAGCTCAATCACACAGGCAACCTGCTCAAGCAAGTAGGCAACCAACTCAGGCACACAAGCAACTAGCTCAAGCAAGTAGGCAAGTAGCTCAAGTAGGCAAGCGAGTAGCTCAAGCAAGCAACCGGCTCAAGCAAGTAGGCAACCAACTCAAGCACGAAACCAAGTAGCTCAAGCAAACTGTTGTACCCCAAATTAAAATTTTTGCTACACTTAGGCATTGTGAAGAAATGAGTCCAAATATTGTTAAATCTGTCAAAAAGATCAAAATTGGGGTTTGTATTTCTTGCATGGGGGTCAAAACCTTGAAATTTTCAAAATCCGACAATTTGGGTCGGCTCATTGCGACCAAATCAACAATACCTAGATTTCAGTTTTTGAACCCTAAGGAAAATTTCTATTTTTAGCAGTTTTCTAAAAATATAAACTTTTTCTGGGGTTTTTTGTGTTTCTTTTGAAATGGATATTGGCAAAATTTTCTAAAAATAGAAAGTTTGGCTGCTAGGGTTGAGACTGATATTGATTGGCTCAAAATACTTCCCCATCGGGCTAGTGCAGTCAGAATCACGAAAAGATCATTTTTTCCCTAGTTGGTCTATTTTGATTTTTCAGAAGCTTTTTTTGGAGAACCTAGGTCATCAATGGAGGACATTCGGTTGGCAGGTGTTAGAATCAGATGTTCAAGCATCAAGCAAAAGCTGTCAACGATGAACGTGCACAAAAAACGGAGAAGGGAGAGAATAATTTGAAAAGTTGAAAAACGCAAAAGTTTGTCTAACTCTGGTGAATCTAGGCGCCTCCAGTCAAGAAGCGCGCCCATATTCCCATGCCTTAGAAAATTTTCGCATCCGATAGTTGAGGCCAAGGAAACACGTTAAACGAGGTTGAAAAGTTTGAAAGTTTAGAAATTTTCCAAGTTTGCCAGCCATGGGCGTCCGTGAAGAAAATAGGCGCCTAGTTTTTCAAGGCACCAAATGATGGAATCAGAGTCAGAACTCCCAAGAAATGATGTTTAGATTCATCCTAGCTTCGCAGAGAGCCCAACAACACAGTCATCTGATTATTCATTCATCCGGAATTCGAGATCGAACGAAGGAGTTTTAGTTGAAGATTGAATGCAACCACGAAGATAATGAAAATTATTCCAAATCTGGTAACTCTGGGCACCCTAATTGACCAGGGGCGCCCAACCTTTTGAATGAACTAATTCAGCTGTTAGGGTTTGCAGACGTGATCAATCTCTTCAGTTTCTTGCCATCTTCGCAGTGGATGTCTTCGTCAACTCATTAGATCACTCAGCCGTCGACAAAACTAGATCAAACAGGAGCCATGAGAACAGGTGTTAAAACTCTGAAGACAAAAAAATAGATAAAATGGCTAAGTTTGGTGAACATGGGCGCCCCTGGAGAAGAAGGGCGCCCAAGATTTTAAGAGGTTTAATGATGAAATTTGTAGAAGATGCATCTAACGTAGCTCTATAAGACTAGATCAAGTTGTCCAACGCAATCATCAACACGTTCATCAGAGCAGGTAGTCATCAAATGTTGCAAGCAAAACAGGGGGAAAAAGTGAATGAAATGACAAAATTCGATAACAATAGTGAAAAACTCAAAATAAAAACTAACTTAGGAGAAAATGGGTGCCTCCAGTCAAGAAGGGCGCCTAGGGTTTAGACATGCCAGATGTCAGTTTTTGGAGATGAAGTGTCCAGGAGACCCTGCCTGAATCTTCTCAGCTGTCCAGTGGACTTGTCGGTTAGTTAATCTGACAAGTGCAATATCCGATATCATGAATTTATCTGGAGGTCAGAAGACAAGCATAAATTTGAAGATCATAAAAATGGCTAACACTGGAGAAAGTGGGCACCCTTGGAGGAGATAGGCACCTGACAATTCGAAAGTTCAAATGAAGTTTTTGTTAGAAGATGTCTCCAAAACAATGTCGTTAGATTCAATCAGGCTCTTTGATGAAACATTTAGCTCGTTTGTCGGATCAATTTGGAAATCGGGAGACAGGATCAAACTAGAGAAGAAAATTGAGGAAAAGTTGAAAAAGATGAAAAAATGGCTAAGTCTGAGTAAAGTAGTCGCCTCAAGCCAAGAAGGGCGCCCAACTTCCAATGCCTTGGTCAAATTTTTGAAATTTTCAAAAATTGAAGATGAACAAAAACGTTCACATTCAATGCACAAACTCCGATTAGGGTTTTAAAGAGTTAGGGAAAAAGAAAGTTGTTTTTCTCGAGACGAAGCTTATTTAAGGCAACTTTGTGTTTCATTTTTCATATTTTTTTGCAGGTGGCTTCAAGGAGAAACAGAGCAGCAACTTCAAACCTTTATTTTTCACGATTCAAGAACAAAAACTTCCTGGTTTTTCATAAATTTTCAGATGAGTACTCAAAGAAGGCTTTCTTTTTCATATTTCTTCATCCAGAGCATCAAATCTTTGAAGGAGGAGGCCATTGTTTTCAATTTTCAGCGAGCTGGTTTATACTAGTTCTATCTTTTGAATAATTTTTGAAGAATTTTCTCAAGGTTGCAGTAGGTGCTTTTTATTTTCCATGTCAGAGAAAACATCAAAATCCTCCATTTCTAATCTTTTGGGTCTATACCAAACCTTCTTCTGGACAAAACCCATATCACAACTTTTTCAGAGAAACTTAAAGTGGTTGCTTTTTTAGTCAGAAGCCAGGGTTTTCAACATTTGATCAATTGGGTTCATCCAAAATATTCTCATGAACAATACCCAGATGCAAGCTTTTTTTGCTTTTTTCGGAGAAAATTAGGGTTTGCTGCTTTTTCAGTCTTCATTCAGAATTTTCAAAAATAGACGATTTGGTTCCTCTTGTAACGAAATTCTAAACAAAATCCATATGTCAAAAAAATCACAAAAAAATTCATCCGTTTGACGAAGAAAATCAGCAAGCTAAAAATATGAAGTTGCGCAAAATTTGTCCAAGCATAGTTAAGTTTACAGTCAATCTTCAAGTTTTTTCAGCATGAAGTACTATCCCATCGAATTCAGAGCCAAACAAGTGTTGTATCATAATTATCTAAACGGATGATGTTGGGAAGTTCTTTTCAGTACCATCATGGACATAAAACGTCATCATCTCAATTGAAGAACGTGCAGAGGGAGTGGTATGAGTGAAAGGACAAGTGTCACAAAAAGTTGTGCAAAACTCTTCCGTGAAGAGAATGAAGAGAAATGTCAGAATGCACGAAGTTGCAGAGCCGCCAAGTTATCAAATAGTGAGTCATCTTTTGGGACAGCGATGTTTTTCAAGAATGGAACTCATAAAGAAGTTGAAGATTTCAAAGATTCTCTAAGTTTGATTGCAAAAGGAGAGATCCTAGAAAAGCGGAATATGGCTATAGATAGTATCAATGCTCCTGATAGAGAGGCAGTTTCTCCCTTTTTGGTGGATGTGAGAGATTTAAAGCAACAATCTTCTAGAAGCTTTCTCCAAGCTTTCTTTCCATTCTTGTCTCACGCTTTCTTTCTATTTTTTGTCTCAATTGTTATCCATTCTTTGAAGAAGAAGGAAAACAAATGTAATAAGTTGGCATTTCCTATTTTTGATGCTTTCTTAGGTGTTAGATGCTTATCTTCTTTTAGGTTTTAGAAATAAAGCTTGCATGTTGGCAAGTAGTAGTTGTAAAAGCAAGGAGATTTTAGGGTTCCCTACTCCTCTACTTGTGTTATAAATAAGAGCAGTGTTTGCTCATTTTAGTTGAGCCATGCTAGTGATAAGAAGACACAAGTGCCTTTAGTGCGTTCTCTTTGTTATTCAGTGTTGTTCAGAGCCGTGCTTGTGATAAAAAAATTGTTGAGCCTATGCCTTAATGTTTGTTATCGATTAGTGTCAGTTCACTTTGTGTTAAGGGCAAGTTTGCATGCCTCGTTTAGCTGCAAGTTCTTGTTTAGTACATGTGTCTTGTGTCAAGTGATAATCTGGTTTGATCGCATGTTGTGTGTATTTTGCCATAACTTGCTATCTCAGAATTGTAATCTTGAGCCAAAAGTTTGAGTAAATAAAGTCCTAAGCGTGCTTTGCTGCCTTGATATAAAAATATCAGATTTTCGTTTATTGTTTTGTGCCAAGAAGTGTGAGGAAATAAAGTTTTGAGCGTGCTTTGCTGCCTTGATATAAAGTCTCATGTTTCCGTTTATTGTGTAATGCTTTTATGATCTCTTTTTCAGCTTGCATTGAAATTCAGTAGATGTATGTTGAAGAAAGTTTATTTATTTTTGTCAGAAAATCAATCTCGTCCATTTCTAACTCTCTTGTGCTGCGTTTACTTGAGAGGCTAGAAACGTCAATAGCGTAGGTTAGTTGTAGTTGTTAAGTTTCATTAAAGGGAAAACGGCAGTTGCAACATCTAGAGCTCTATAACCTTGTGTTCTCGCAGCTGAACCAAAAAGATAGGCAAATTGGTTTTAGTTTACTTTCTTTATGCAACTCAGCAAAAGAGGGAGCTTCCCCTCCTAAGGCATTTTGCTTAAAATGGTCTAAACCTTGTAAAAATGGGGTCAAAACTCAGTTTTTTGGCAAATCAAGTATGCGCCTTTGGTCAGTGTGATGTTAGGAAGATATTGGCAAATTTGAAAATTTTGAAAATTAGGGTTTTCGGACCTTGTTTTTAGGTCAAAAAACCCTAAAAATAGAAACTTGTTAGAATTGGTTGAAATTAATTTTGATTGGCTTATTTTGCATCACAATCACAGTGGTGAAGTCAGTTTCAGTTAAAAGTCAGTTTAAGCCTGGTGGGTAGTTTTCACCTTTTCGAGTCAAAAGTTAGGACCTCCGAGGTCGTTAATGGTAGTTGGCTAGTACCAGGTGTCAAAATCTAAGCCTAAAATTCAAATCAGAACATTCTATGATGAAAGATGGTGAGAAAGATGCTTCTCGACGGAGGGGATTTTCAGATTGGCAAAAAGTGTAAAAATATTCTAAGTCTGGAAACTTTGCACTATGTAACATGGGAGACGCTTGCGCAATCAACATGCAAATCAACTTTATGCGTCCGTACATGTGAAAATAGTGAGATAGAGTCATGTACATAGGTCAACAGTGGTAACATTTCTACATGGATAACTCAATAGTTGATAGTTGATACGGTGTTCGCAAAGTGCGAAATGATGGAAAACGTGAAATTCAGAGCAAATCTGCACCTCTACAATCTAGAGGCCCCCTTCTTTTTGGAGGTCAAGATTCAGCTGCTTTGGGTTGCAAATACATTCATTCTCTTCGGTTTTCAGTTAGCTTTTCGACTAGTTATGGAGTAAGTCCGTTTGAATTGAAGAACTCCGATAAACGAAGGCAGAAGCAGAAGTTACGAGGAGTATACACGTAATGGAGGCAGTCAATGAAATCAGATCTGTACCCCTGTAGCCCAGGGGCGCCCTTCTTTTTGGAGGCCCAGATCTCGATGCATGTGCTTGCTGATGGTTTTAGTCTCTTCAGGATCAGTCTTGCTTTCCAATGAACTATCAAGCAAGGACGTACATAGTGCAGAGCTCTAGTTATCAAGGTCAAAAGTTGAGACTACAAGTAGAAAGCAAGTGTATGTATATACATGTGTTTTACTGTACATACCTCCATGTATACGTATGTGTATGTATATACATGTCGACACATATGTATGAGCATATCCATTTTCCTATCATACTTTTGTATTGATATGTTTACACATATAGATACGTGTACATAATGTATACATGTGTATACATACCCACTCAACCTATACACATATATTACCCACATTTTCCACACAATGATCACAATATCGTAAGTCTGATAGACAAATAAACATCACTCACAAAGCACAAAGAAGTAAACCAAACTTCTAAAGCCTATGGATGATTTATCAAGACCAACTTATTTGACTTGGTTCACTCAATCTAGGGTGTGTATGCTCAGATAGTTCACATTATCGGTTAATCGACCAAGCTCCTCTCCCGAGTGATACTTCCCCTCCCCTTGGAGATTGAACGTTGTTGGCGTTTCAATTAGCACCTCTGGAGTGCTTATTGGAAACGGACAGCTATTGCAAGTGTGTTAGTACATGCTCTTCGGATTATAGAGAGGAAGATCTCTCTTTGCTGATTTTATACTGTAAAAAAAGGGGTGTACTAAGATTTCCTATCTTTTTTACTCAGCGGCAGGACACAAGGGTGCATAAACCAATGCGCCGTAGCTAAGCTTTTTCTCTGGTTTCCGCAGATCTTAACTACGACTAACTAAGCTTCTAAACTATCCTACCTCCTCAAGATAAACAGAGATGAGGGCGAGGAGCTCACGAATGGTGGACCTTCGGATATATACCAAGATAGGGCTCGACAAAACAAACACCGTTACGGTAAACTGGATCTGAGACTTGCCAAGGAGGAGGAACCCCTATCCGAGGTATAGGCTTGGAAGCAGCTCACTGGAAACAACAAGGAACGATGGCCTTTCTAACAGGATTCCCGAGGAGGTGACGACACCTGTCCAAAGTCTAGGCTGCAAGAAAGATCATTAAACAACATCAAGCGATAATGATTGATGACAAAATATCCAAGGAGGCGACGACACCTGTCCAAGGAGGAGATTGAAACAATGCACTATTTAAAAACAAGACTTTGAATAACTCAAATAATTAGATCAATCAAGCTTGCACCATCTGATTTATTCTTTAAGATTCTTCAAAGAATTACAAAGGTCGGGACAGCAAAGGCACGAAATCATGCACAATTGCGATCAACCAACGAACTCTCATCCAAGAGTGAACAGATATAAACAAGCGAACTCTGGCAACAGTGGCGCAGCAATTTTGCTAGCAAATAAAGGTTAAACAAATAAAGAACCTAAGGCTCTTATTTATAGGAACTCAAAGGAGTAGGCAACCCTAAAATCTCCTTGAGTTAACAAACAGTTCTTGCCAATCAGCAAGATATTATTCTATGTCTAAAAGTAGGTGAGCAAACAGTTAACTGGAAATCTACTTCAGTTAACTGAAACTAAACAAAAGTCAAACTGGAAGTCTACCTCAGCTGACTGACACCTAACTAAAAGTGAACTTATGTTACAAATGTGTCTCCAAATAGACATCCACCTTTTGAGGAAATCTGAGATCCACAAATCGTGGGAGTCAAATAGACATCCTAGATTAGTGGGATCTGACATACATGATCTGTGGAGATCTGGAGTCAACTTGGAAAGGGGCATCAAGTTGACTTCAGTCATCATTAATGCTATTTGGAGGGTAGGACGTCCTCCCTTGGTGCTTTACACCTCTTCACCACTGGTCAACAAAGTCTCTATCCAGTCATTGACCTCTTCGGCCTCCGGGCAATTAATGCTCTTCAAGATGACTATGTGGCGTCTAAGCATTTCTTCACCCGTCGTAAGCTGTTGATGATAGGTTATGCATTGGGCGGCTGCTTCATCTAACTGGACAGACATGGCTGCAATTTTGGCTAATTTGCAGCCATTGGGATCTTCAAGGAATGAAGATCGGATGACATCCTGGAATCGTGTCTGCACGGTTTCAAGTTCCACATATTCTCCTCCTTCCCGCTGATATTCTAACTCCGGGAAGGATATTACCAA
Source organism: Sequoiadendron giganteum (assembly GCA_007115665.2). Lineage (NCBI taxonomy): Eukaryota > Viridiplantae > Streptophyta > Pinopsida > Cupressales > Cupressaceae > Sequoiadendron > Sequoiadendron giganteum. The sequence goes on along the minus strand of VCHN02000014.1, from coordinate 65,815,949 downwards.
CGTTCTTGCGAAGTTGATAATATTGGCGACGAAGCGTCTATAGTCAATCAGCTCCACAGAGTTGGCATCATAGGCTCTCACCTTGTATGCCACCTGTTCTTTCCACTCAAAGAGATGGTGTTTATTTTCTGTGGTCGTAACTGATTCATATGCTTGTTGCAAATCAGCAACTGTCGCCTCCTCTCTCGGCCTCTCTTGAGCTGCCTTTATATCTGACTTCTGGATTTCTGATCGAAGTCCATGTGCTCTGTCTCTCAGCTGATATGCTTCTGTCAACACACACCGCCCTTTGACAACAAACTCATCCACTTGACGTCTCAAGTGTTTACCGTATGTAATCAACTGATGATGGTTCCTTTCAGCTGGGAGATCCAACAGTCCTTGAGGCAAAGCCGAGGAGTTTGGAGTGTCATGTATCAAACTAGAAATGTACAACTTTAGCTGACGGATTTCAGCCTTCAAGGCTGCTTTGTCTTGTCCATCTTTTGTCATCCTTTCTTTGACACTCGCCGAGGCAATTCCAAGAAGGTCTGCCTCCACCTGTCGAGTGGTCTTTCCAAGGTTCACCTTTGAAAGCGTGAAATCCTCAACCCTCACATTATGTATATCTTTGTCTTCAGGTGGGGCAGCAGTCTCTATGATGACCTCGTTCTCTGCATTCTTTTCTACATGTGTCTGCTTCTTCAACTTCTTTACCGGCATGTCTTGTGGGACATGATGGAATTCAGAGAAGTCAAGCTGATATGAAGGCCTCTCCCTCTTTCTCCCAAGCGAGCTTTCCAGCCAGATAGAATCTCGGCTAGCATCGCTGGGAGGAGGAACATAGGTCCCCTGAATGCTAGAAGAACGAGACTGTGCCGTGGCAATGTCTCGTGGTGGCGAGTCCAAATCAATAGGACTTTGTGACCTCTGTGATGGTGGTGAAGCTGGTGGCTCTGTTTCTATCACTGGCACCGCTTCTGCTACAACTTCTTCTACAATGGTTTCCGCCTCTACAGCGATTATTTCAATCACTGGTTCTTGTGTAGTTGCAGCGGTCTCAACTGTCTCAGGCAAATTGGTGGCTGTCTCCACCTGTACCTCTTGCCGGCTTGTGCTGGCAATTCCTTTTCTCCCCCATGTGCTTCCTGACATCCGCATTCCTTCTGGAGGAAAGCTCATCTTCTTCTGTCTGGGTTTCCTCCTAGACGTGGAAGGTAGTGTAGACTGAACCGCTGGCGGCTCTGATCGGGGAAGTACTACCTTCCTTGTCCTTTTACTGTCCAGGTAGAGTTGACTGTGTCGAACTACTCTACCCGTTCTTTCCTCAATAGACGTACTCTCTTTCGCGTACCAGTCTACCTTGCCGAGTGGTTGTGAATCCACTAGACCCGTGAAGAAGGATGAAAGAATAACTTCTCCTTCGTCTTCAGATAAGCCCTCGATGTCTTCTGACATGAATTCTGCAATCTGTGAGAGCTTGAATCTGCTATGGTTCCTTCTTCTCACTTCGAACTCATCTTCGCAGTTGACCCAAAAATCTTCCATGAAAGGTTCATGTGATGATCTTTGCTCAAGGTGAGCTGCGAAGATGCCTCTGGGGTCATGGGATGGCCTCCTGTCGATGAGGTACTTGAGATTAAATCTCACTATTTCTTGGCTTATCAACCTTGCATCGGCTGCAGTTCTGCATCTGTAGAGTCCCATCTGAAGAGGAAAGTTCACTGCAGCCTTTTTCTTTACGCGAAGGTAAGAGTGAACGTCGGCCAATTGCCTCAGGAATTCCATGAACACTACCCTATCTGGGGGGTAACGTGGCATCATGGCGGGGTGGCCATTATAGCCATACACGCGTATGTAGGTGAAAGTGGGGAATTGTATGAACCAATCCGCCCAGTCCACCATTGCTGCCTTAGCTGCTGGTGAAATACGCACATGCATCTCATGATCTAGCTCGTGCACGGTGTGCATAGTAAAAAGGTCATTTATCCTTTTGAAATGTCTTTCCGCTAAAGTGAACTCCAAGCGAGGAAAGTATTCTTGTACCTTTTGCACACCCAGGGTTCCCACAGTGTTTAATGTTCTGAAATCGCCTTGGAAGGCTATCAGGTAGACCAGGTATGAACACATGTGGAAACGGTGCTCTTCTAGAAATCCGGTGGATTGTTGGTGGAGTGTGTCACTGATCAGGGAGGCCCAGTCGTAACGTTCTTTTCTGCTGATTATCTTGCCAATAATGTAGAACATCCACGGTTGGAAGGATTTTCCCTCCTCTTGTCCAGTGACTCTGCTGAGTAGGGTGATTAGCACTCCGTACTCGTCTTTGAATTCTCCTCTACCAACTACTCTGGGCAAACTGTTCCTCTTTGTTTTCAGCCAATGTTCAGCCACTATAAGCGAACACTTGTCTTTTGAAGCCTCGAATGCCTTTTCGCATTCTGTCACTGATATGACCTTCTTGGTAGGGCATGGTGGAATTGCAAAACAAGTCTCTATGTCTACCGGCTTCAAGCTGCAAATCACCCTCCCGTCAACTGACAGGATCTCTCTTGTAGTCGGGTTGTAATGCTTAGTACAAGCAATTACAAGCTCGATGCTTTGTAAGGTGATTGGAATAGATGCTGCTTGAAACAAACCGGATTCTTCGATGTTCTGCAATGTGATTTGATTCATGCCCTCCAAGTCTTCAGAACTGACCTCTGGATTTTTCTGCCATAAGTCTGTATCAGTCGTTTTCAGGTGATCATGGTATAAGACCGTTTTGGTCTTGTATTGTACCTAAGAGTATTGCATTCTGAAAACCTTGGATATTGACTAGGCACTTGACCCTGTTCTGACACTTTTCTGGAACTGCTAAAAATAGCCTCGCCGGTGGTAGTTTTTACGAAAAATTATGAGACATGGGTTTTGTTAAGAATGATTTTCTAAACAGACCCAGATCGTCAGAAATTCGAAAAAACGAGTTTTTTTTGACATGCAAGAGCCCTTCGGTGGCAGAGGCAGCAAGGGCACCAGAAAGTGATTTTTCTCGAAAAAATCTAACACATGGGTTTGTTAAGTGTAGTAAAACCGATGATTTGTATCCACTCAATATTATGACTTTTAGAAACCCTAAAATAGAGTCGCAGAAAAAATCTATACATGTGGGTTTTGTTGAAAAAGCTGTGCTGATCATACCTAGTTGGCCAGATCTGTGATTATCTGTCGTTTTCTGTGACATGCAAAGAAATATAGACAAAAATAGAGGAAGTAGACAGAAGATGGATTGGAAGTTATAAATTGCCACTTTGCAATAATCTGTCTCTGGAAGCAATCTTGGGAGAAGAATGCTTTTACTGCCAATGATCTTCAAAAATATTGAAGATCCGTTCAAAACCCCTGCCAGATCTTGAAAACTTGTTCTTGGGGGCTACTTGATGTTTTATCCTTCAACCTGCAAAAAAGAATAATGAGGAAAAGGGACGCCTAGCATGAATATAAAGCAATTAGGGTTAAGATCCACAAAGTATGGAAGATAACTCATCATTCAGTCCTGATTTGGAGTTCTAAAAGATGATTTCCACTGATTGTGGAGTGTTTTTCTCTTTTTTTTTTGGCTCCAAATTTGCTAACTCAAGTCAACATTTCTGTTTGACTTTCCTTTAGGCGTCCAACCTTGAGTTTGATCTTTTTGCCTATTTTGCAAGCTGAAGTGCTCCTGTTTGATCTTCGATTCAGGTTGCTCAGTTGATCTCGAGCAGTATCTGACAGTTCTGTTGTTGAGGC
>VCHN02000014.1:65791626-65812105 GCA_007115665.2 Sequoiadendron giganteum | reverse complement strand
TTGCTTTCCTCACTCTGGCTGAATCTTCCCTTGCTGCATCATGAAATCCACGGCCTGTGACTACCGAGGAGTACCAACTAGTGAAATCATATCTGTCACCATCTTGAATCACACCTCCATCCACCAAAGTTTGTAGAGGTATATGCATCAAAGCCCCCAAACGAAGTACAGTCTTCGTCTGATAGATGCGGGTATCGCCCCAGGCTTGATCCACCATGTCAATCCGTGCCAAAATACTTGAGGCCTGCCGATAAGCATTGGCGAGGTCCTCCATGAATTTCCTTGTCTCAGTACGAACATGGCTAACCCACTTGTCCGCTTCTGTTTCCATCTTCTTTAAATCCTCTAAGCCAACAATTGACTCCCTCGGAAGCTCTGGTGGGCGCTCTACTGTTGGGTTTCCCGGTTCACCTGGACGTGCTAGACTCTGCACATATCCTATCAAGGTTTTGTGCTCCTTCTTCAATTTCTTATACTTCCCTTCAGTGCGGAGCAACTGATCCTTCAACGCCTGATAGGAGTTATCGAACTCCTCGACAATTTGGGCTCCCGTAAGACGACCCTACTCCACGGTGGTGATCATATAGTTCTCGGGCCTCTCCTCGGCTCGATCATACTCCTCCCTTGGAACAGCCACCTGAAGCGTGCGAGAGCCTGACTCATCAGTCGAGATCTTTGAAAACTTCCTGGCCTTTTTCTTTTCTGGTGGCGCACTGATCCTCCTAAGGAACTCCTCCATCTCGATGGCTGGATCCGTATCATCCTCGGGTTCTCTTCTCATTCTGTCTGAAAGCCAATCCGGCACCGTCTGCCGCGGATTGCAAACGACGAGGGGCTACTCTTCTGTTGCCTCCACCTCGTGCACTTCCTCTCTTCTTGCACTGCTCTGCTCGGGCTCATCATCTTCCACGAGCTGCATATCTCCGGACCCTTGGGTCCCCTGTTCTATGTTTTCCTCTTCCTCCAATGTCATGTCCAACATCTGTTGGAAACGAGTGTCAGCCACTGTTTCATCTTCTTCTTCTTGTTGGCCAGCCCTGGATACACTGACGCTTATACTATCTGATTCTCGGATGTTGGGTTGATCCACCTCCTCACGCTCCCGCTCTTCACCCAATCCTGCCCTCTGATCAGCAAATAATGAAATCACTCTCAAACTCGAAGACTGAGTTTGTGAGTGCATAGGTGATGCTTGTTCCATCCTCAACGGTATCGGTTGGGTTGGTACTTCTACTTGTGCTTCCTGTGTTTGAGCAACCTGTTTTCCCCTTCTCACTGATAGCGGCCTTGGGTCACCCATCAAGCTATAAGTAAGGGCGATCTATCGACCCAAGCCCTTGTGAAAGTCAACACCGGAATAGAGAGCGTGTCCAAGTCCATGATTTCTGGCTCGGACCAATCAGGTGGTGGGACCGAAGTATCCCTGACTGAACCATAGTCGGGTTGCATAACGTTGACATCCTCTTCCACCTGGTCGGGAACTGGAATGATCTCACATTCCCTGATCAATTTGAGGGGAAGCCTGGAAAACATCCTTTTCCTTATTTCAACCTCATCAACAGCATTTGCCCAAAAGTCTTCAATGTGGGCCTTTTGTCGGTACTCAACGTTCTGTATCATTCGGATGTTTCTGTACGGATCAAAATCCTGTCTGCCTGTGTGATACGACAGATGATAGAATTGCAGCTCATCCTCTACCTCTCGAGCTGCCTGCAAGGAGGGACACACCTCAGTGGAATTTCCCATGGCAATAGGAAAGTCAAGTCCACCCTTCTTCTTTCTTTTTTGAATCTTATCATAGGCGATCAACTACCTAGATATTTCCAGCATTATAATGTGATCGGTGGGGTACCTCGGTAGCCGGTATGGATACGAAGTGAACCCCTGCAGCCTAATGTAAGTGAATTTCGGAAATTGGATGAGCCAATATCCGTATTCCTCTATCAATGCTTGTGCCTCTTTGGATATTCTTTGTTGCGTTCTCCACTGAAGGGTCCTCGTGATGTGTATTGTGAATGCATCATTAGCCCGTTTGTAACTGGCAGGGTTAGTTAAATGCAACTGTGTGCAGGCCTCATGGATTTTGAACTGATCAGGTGCACAGCCTATTGGCTCCTTGTATGTAATCCCTCGATACTTGGTCATTCTTGCCAGCATATATATCACATACGAGCTCATGTAAAAGGTTTTTGTCCCCCTCAGGCTCCTGAACTGCTCATCTATGTTATCATTGATCATTCTTGCCCAGTCAACACATTCCTTTCCCTCCAATATGATCTCGATGAAGTAGAACATCCATGGCTCGAAGAAGTAGGCTTGTGCACTCCCATTTATTCGGCTCAGCATCATCATCAAGTCGCAGTATTCCTGTTTCACATCTTCGACAATTATCTACTTTGGGAGTCTAGTGCGAGGTGGTTTTGGCTTTTGCATCCAAACTCTGTTGATGACCGCAGCAACCCTCTCGAAGGAGGTGGAGTACATTTTATCCGCCCTCTCCTTTGATCTGTAGAGCATCTTTTCGGCAGTAGGAATCCCAAATGCCTCTCCGATGGCATCTGGCGTGAAGTTGGCAAACAATTTGCCATCCGGCGAGACAATGGTTCTACGCTCCGGCTTGTAGTGGTTCGCACACTCCATAATTAGTTCCGGGCACTGAATTGCTGGTGGAAAACCAACGGCTGCATAGATACCACTCTTCATGATGTTATGTGCCGTGACCGATGGTTGATGGCCTCCTAGTCCGTACATCCTAGACTTGAGTGCATTTAGATTAAATGACCTGAGGTTGGTGTCACTTAACCCTGCCAGCTTGGAGGCAATTGCCGATTTTGGAAGAAATGACTTGGCGAGCCTTTTGATCATTGCCTGCCGGGATGAGCTAGCCTTGGCCGTTTCAGTGTTTGCAGCTCTGCCTACGGCTCTGCTTGTTCCAGCAACATCCTTTGCTCCAGTCATCTACAAAATAAAATAGAATAACAATAAGTTAGTTTGCAAATTTATAATAAAATAAAATAGCCTCTGAGACGGCTGCGGACGTGGAGTTAGCTTTCGAAAATAAAATTCTTCAGCATAATTATCTAACTCCAAACCTCAGACTATATAAAAACTCCGAGCTTATGAAGAAGCTTTTAACGATTGTACTTCTGACTGGCGAAGAAAATCACAGCCAACTACTAACTTTCAGCAATGTGGTTATTTCCTCAACACAAAATAAATTAAATCTTTCTCCTCAAATTCTGTCAACCTCAGCAACTTTCAACTTCTTCTCAACTTCAACAGCAACGAACCTTCAGCAGCTCGAACAAATAAAATTTGCAGCAACTCCGGAAAACAACTTCAACCTTCAACTTCGAAATTGCAGCAACACACTATCAGCTTTCGAAAGAAAGAGTCTCGGCAAATAAAAATTTCTCCAGCACTTCGTACTTTCAGCAACGCAACACTCCGAAATAAGATAAACTCTCAAAGAATTTCTCTCCTCAACCACTTCGAAAATATTTCAATCTCTCAAGAACTTCTTCAGCAACTTCAACTTCGAAAAATGTGAGGAGAAATGAGAGAAGAGACCGTTTAAATAATTCTTCTCGAAGAATCCTGCCAAGTAATGCTGGGGCTATTTTTAGCACCCTCATCAATTTTCCACTCTCTTCGTTCGGAATCTTCTAATTCAAGCGCAGTAGTGGGCTAGTCGTCAGCCAGTCATTATGCCAGTTGCCATTAATAATGATTCCTTCCTTGTAAAAATTCGAATTTTTCCTCTTGGCCTGCCAGTTAACTCTTGGTGATTTAAATAACTTGCGAGAAAAATCACTTGATTCGGTTTAAAATCCCACTTTAAAATCTCGCAGTGTTTAATTGAATTCAACTCGAAAAAAAAAATTCGTGGGAGTTGTAAATTTATTTCCAACTTTTAAAATGTCTGTCACTTAAATCCTCGATTTCATAAAATTTGCCTTAGACATTTTAAATTCTCTCTTTAAAATATTCAACTCCGGGTGATTTAAAATCACTCGCCTGCTCGAAATAATTCATCCTCCGAGATTTAACTTCCGTCAGGAAAATAATCTAGGCAAAACGAATTTCTTCCGAAAATATTTAGAATTTCCCTTAGGAAATTAATTTTAAACTCTGTTAACTCATGGGTGCCTTTTGAACGGTTTCATTTAATTTTTACTTAGAAAATATTTCATCAAGTTGTCAACCCCGTTTAAATGCCTCTGGAAAATTTTCATATTCACCCACTCTTTCAAATTTTCAAATTTTCACGCCCTAGGAATTTCTCCACTTCATACACTTAGTAGAAAATTTAAATTTTCACCCCCCTTAGGCTTATACTTCTCTGGTGAAATATTTATCTCCATGCCTTAGGAATAAAATTTAAATCCCTCTCACTTCTTGGGCGTATTTCTTCTTGGTACCCTTTAATGTTCATGTCTTAGAAGATTTTCAAATCACCCACAAGCTGGGCGCACTTGATATGCTAAGCCTTCACTTTGCCTTAGACGTTTTTCACTTAGAAAATTTTCATGCTTCACCCTTTACTTGAGGGCGCATTCTAGAGGGTCCACTCTCATTTTGCCAAATAAAAAAAATCTCCACTTCAACTTCTTCAAGGGCGCATTTTGAGTGGCAAGCTTTCAATCTATGCCTTGGAAAAAATATTCACTTACCTCTACAACAAGCTAGGCGCATTTCACCCTTGAAGCTTCCACTTTTGCCTTAGGCGTTTCTCCATCTTACTTGGGCGCATTTCAAGGGGTTAGCTTTCACTTGAGGGCGCAAATACACATGTCTACTTCCACTTTTGCCTTAGGCGCATTTCAGCTAGGCAAATTTCAATTCATGAAGTGGGCGCATTTCATACCCTGAACTTTCATTTCAATGACTTAGGCGTTTTTCTTTGAGGGTCTTCACTTTACCTTGGGCGCAAATGAGGTAGGCCACTTTATTTTCGTGCCTTAGAAATTTCAAAGTTCCCTTCTTGAAGGTGGGCGCATTTAAGGTGATGTGCTTTCATTTGAGGGCGCATTTTAGCCTTCTAGCTTTGATTTCCATGCCTTAGCCGCTTTTTCACTAGGCAACATCCTCCTTGGGCGCATTTAACATGGCGGGCTTCAAGATGAGGGCGCAAATGGAGGTGGCTACTTTCATTTTGCCACTTAGAAAATTTTCGATGCCTTAGAAGATTTTCAAGAGGTCTCCATGGTGGGCGCATTTTGAGGGTGGTGCTTTCGTTTTTGCCTTAGACAATTTTCACACACTTAGAATTTTGCTTGAGGGCACATTTGAGAGGTGAGACTTCTGTTTTTGCCTTAGAATATTTTCTCAGTCACTTCACAAGCTTGAGCGCATTTTCCATGGGCAACTTCCATTTGAACACATAGAAACTTTTTCATACCTCTGCCTGCCTTCATCTTCACCGTCTATTTTGGGCAAGTCAGGCTATTTTTAGAAAGTCCCTTCATTTTCGACCCATATAGCTCCGTTTTGCCTGAAAATTTCACCGTCTAACCCTCTTTGCCTTGTGAACCTGTTTTGCCAGTCCTCTACCCTGACCTGCTATTTATAGCCACCTGCTATTTATAGTAAGTTCTTGACTTTCTTCACTTCCTCAATTCCGTTTTGCCTGAAAATTTCATCATCTGATCCTGAGAACTTGAGTGTCGCCCTGATGCTAACCTCGGGTGCAGACCTGCTATTTATAGCCGTGCCCTGACTTACTAAAAATAGTAAATTCTCCGATTCTGCTCAAATTTTGCCAGCAGGTGCCTTGAAGTGTGCTGATGTTGGTGAGGTGCTTTCGTTTTTGCCTTGGACAATTTCTGGATTTCACCCCCTATAAAAGTGGAAACCCTAATTTGACCTGCATGTATCCCGAACGGTCTCCGTTTGACTTCGTTCCCTCCGCATGTCGTTCTGCTTGCTGAACTGGAGTGTTGGGCGGCTGCCAGAGTGTACCTACTAAAAATAGAAACTGCCTGAAAAAGTGACTCATCCACTACCGGATGATTTTGCATGTCATATTGCCTGTGGGATCTCAAGAAACCCAGAAAAACCCAAAAAACTGGTCTGCATGCATGTACTGGCTAAAAATAGTAAGTCCTCGAAATTTGATCTCCTCCGCTCACATGTCACACTGTTGCGTAGCTCTTGAAAAACCCAGAAGTAATCTCTGGACATGCAATGAAGAATCATATGTTTGACCCCTGAAAATGGCTCCTGAAGCCCGAGCTGCTAAAAATAGCAAATTGTCCGATCTGGCTCACAATTTACGTGCAAGCAGCTTGATGTTACTTGAATGTGGTGGAACTGACAGAATTCCAAAATTTCGACAAAATAGCCCCAAATTGAATACTTACTAAAAATAGCAAGTTGCCGGAATACAGTGAAAATTTAATGGGACCCTGCCGGAAGCTTTGTGATTGCTGTACTAAGCCTGGATTTCAATTTTATAACTCAGTTTGACCTTAAATAAGCCTGAAGGATGAAAACCCTAATTACACAGACTTTAACCAATACTTCAACCAAGGTCAAATGACGGGACATCCCCGAAAGGACCAGAGATAGAGAGAGAGACGCACTAACCAAAGCCAAAAGACCAGAATGGAGCAAAAATTAGGGGGTCCCCATCTGTATGGGGTGATGTGTGAAAAAGGTCGCAACAGGTAGCATGCCCCACAGGCCCATGGGTTGGGCAGTTTGCCCCACAGGCCCATAACAAGGGTTGGGCAGTCTACCCCACAAGCCCATTGCAAGGGTTGGGTCATGGAAGGGTGAGGGTTCCACCTAGGCATTCTGCCCCACAGGCCCGAGATACGGGTTGGGCATTGGAAGGTGATAGATCGTAGGCCCTTAGGGATTCTCCTCTCCTGATGGGCTGAGTGACTCTTCTTATGTTTATCAATTTGTATTTATCATAATATCTAATTTTGGATATCTATATATTAATGCTAACAAGTACGTTGTTAATGTGATGAATACAACTTCAAATCTAGGGTTATCGTATTAAAAGGACATTCTTTTGGAAAGAAGAAACCCTAAACCTAATCAACAAGAAAATTCTATGGCAGATAAACAGAGTTTAGGGCAAGTCTGTTTGAGGGACATTACAATTACTAACACTAATTGCATGCGAGACAAGTGGCGTCAGGAGCTATTTTCAAGGAGGTGAGTTGCTATTTTCTTGAATAGCAATGTGTTTGATGAACCTGGACACAATCGAGATGATCTCTTTCATAGTGACCTACGGCAACATGTTGACTCTGAATTCCAACCCGTCTAAGTCTTTGACATATCCATCAAAGGCATTCTCCCATTCTGGTTCATTTTTCATGAAGACATCCTAGATAGATGAGAGGTTTGCCACCCTAGTTAAGTTTTATCTCATAATCGGCCCTGTGATCGACAAGAAGATTTCCTGGACTCTGTGCCTTGGATTTTCCAAGTGTAAGTCATTCTCTCGGATGATCTCTTTATCAAGCATATTTGCTCCTTAACCTATTCTTCAACTTTGATTCCATCAGACTTCACTCTTTCTAAGACCTTGCCCCTTGCTGTCAATGCCCAATACTAGGTGTGGAAGTCGTAAGCACCGCCTACAGCAATTATCTTCCCGTCGATCAACTCATGTTTTGGAACCCCCTTCAGCACTCTGGGGCATTGGATGATCCTGTCCTGGATATCCGGAAGACTGTCCCAAACTTCTGCCATGACAACGAGTCTAGAAACCAATGAGGAGGTTTGTCTATAGGCCAATCTCAGTCTCTCCAAGAATGCAACCGCTTCTGTACTTTTACCTACCATCCATTCCTTGGCTTCCTTGGTCGTGACCATATCTTCTTCAATGTCCTTGGTTGTTTCCTGTGAGGATTTTAGAAGAGGAGGAGCCACTGCATCACCCTGATTGAGCAGTCTAGTTAGGTGTTGAAAGTACTCCTTCAGGCACTCAACCTCCTTATATTCCTTCTTCTTCGCCACTTCCTTCTCCAACCTTGCCTTGATAGTAGAGACAAAGTTATCTCATTCTTCAACTTCCTGGCCTTTTGTCGTTGGGCCCAAGTCAACAGTGGTAATGACGTATTCGTGGGGAGCAATATCTTCTTGTGGCTTGTCCACTGTCAATACTACAATACGCACAGAACGATTGTCGGCTTCATCCCTTTGGATCATGGAGAATTTCTTGGCGGACTTCTTTACAACAACTTGTTCTAACCTAGCCAAGAAATCTGCAACATCATCTTCTTCCTAAGCCTCAATTGGCACCTGTATCTTCAGTCTTTCCTTCAACTAGTCAGGAATTGTGGGTTGTTCAATGTTGTCCTCTTCCTGAACATTTTCTCCTCCAGGAATATCCCAAACTCCTTTAAGAGCGAAAATCATTCTCTCTTGAAATTCATCATTCTGGATATCCATTTCATTATCTGAATCAAGTATTTATGTGCCCATAAGAGATGGCGGCTCATCATCGTCTGGCTGGATTGGCTCAATATTACCCTCATGAATCGGGGAAGGCACTCTCATGTCTACCAATGAATCATCCACAGTGGCCACTATTTCATCAATATTCCTAGATGCAACGGAACAAGATGGCTCCATCCTCTATTTCTTTTGAATAGGTTATGCATTTGTAGCTACCTCCTTCCTCTTCCTGGAGTTAGTAATTTCAATCAACTCAGCACTATGGGATGCTTTTGCATTCGAGGCCGTTACATCCCAAATTGTGAGGTTACTTTTTACCACTACTATACAGGGTAAATATGAATGTAATGTGAAATCTAGAGATGCTTGTACCTTGTTATCATTATGTATGTTATCCAATCTAACGCTGTTTCATTTGATGATGTTATTCATGGTAAAATGCTGCATATATGAATAGATGGTTATTGAAGTAAAGTTATTCTAACTTTAAAGATGTTTATATATATGATGCTTATTGTTGTGATCAAAGGACTACTAAGGTCTGTGCTAGTGGTTGCAAGAAAACGTTCAATCTCCAAGGGGAGGGGAAGTATCACTCGGGAGAGGAGCTTGGTCGATTAACCGATAATGTGAACTATCTGAGCATACACACCCTAGATTGAGTGAACCAAGTCAAATAAGTTGGTCTTGATAAATCATCCATAGGCTTTAGAAGTTTGGTTTACTTCTTTGTGCTTTGTGAGTGATGTTTATTTGTCTATCAGACTTACGATATTGTGATCATTGTGTGGAAAATGTGGGTAATATATGTGTATAGGTTGAGTGGGTATGTATACACATGTATACATTATGTACACGTATCTATATGTGTAAACATATCAATACAAAAGTATGATAGGAAAATGGATATGCTCATACATATGTGTCGACATGTATATACATACACATACGTATACATGGAGGTATGTACAGTAAAACACATGTATATACATACACTTGCTTTCTACTTGTAGTCTCAACTTTTGACCTTGATAACTAGAGCTCTGCACTATGTACGTCCTTGCTTGATAGTTCATTGGAAAGCAAGACTGATCCTGAAGAGACTAAAACCATCAGCAAGCACATGCATCGAGATCTGGGCCTCCAAAAAGAAGGGCGCCCCTGGGCTACAGGGGTACAGATCTGATTTCATTGACTGCCTCCATTACGTGTATACTCCTCGTAACTTCTGCTTCTGCCTTCGTTTATCGGAGTTCTTCAATTCAAACGGACTTACTCCATAACTAGTCGAAAAGCTAACTGAAAACCGAAGAGAATGAATGTATTTGCAACCCAAAGCAGCTGAATCTTGACCTCCAAAAAGAAGGGGGCCTCTAGATTGTAGAGGTGCAGATTTGCTCTGAATTTCACGTTTTCCATCATTTCGCACTTTGCGAACACCGTATCAACTATCAACTATTGAGTTATCCATGTAGAAATGTTACCACTGTTGACCTATGTACATGACTCTATCTCACTATTTTCACATGTACGGACGCATAAAGTTGATTTGCATGTTGATTGCGCAAGCGTCTCCCATGTTACATAGTGCAAAGTTTCCAGACTTAGAATATTTTTACACTTTTTGCCAATCTGAAAATCCCCTCCGTCGAGAAGCATCTTTCTCACCATCTTTCATCATAGAATGTTCTGATTTGAATTTTAGGCTTAGATTTTGACACCTGGTACTAGCCAACTACCATTAACGACCTCGGAGGTCCTAACTTTTGACTCGAAAAGGTGAAAACTACCCACCAGGCTTAAACTGACTTTTAACTGAAACTGACTTCACCACTGTGATTGTGATGCAAAATAAGCCAATCAAAATTAATTTCAACCAATTCTAACAAGTTTCTATTTTTAGGGTTTTTTGACCTAAAAACAAGGTCCGAAAACCCTAATTTTCAAAATTTTCAAATTTGCCAATATCTTCCTAACATCACACTGACCAAAGGCGCATACTTGATTTGCCAAAAAACTGAGTTTTGACCCCATTTTTACAAGGTTTAGACCATTTTAAGCAAAATGCCTTAGGAGGGGAAGCTCCCTCTTTTGCTGAGTTGCATAAAGAAAGTAAACTAAAACCAATTTGCCTATCTTTTTGGTTCAGCTGCGAGAACACAAGGTTATAGAGCTCTAGATGTTGCAACTGCCGTTTTCCCTTTAATGAAACTTAACAACTACAACTAACCTACGCTATTGACGTTTCTAGCCTCTCAAGTAAACGCAGCACAAGAGAGTTAGAAATGGACGAGATTGATTTTCTGACAAAAATAAATAAACTTTCTTCAACATACATCTACTGAATTTCAATGCAAGCTGAAAAAGAGATCATAAAAGCATTACACAATAAACGGAAACATGAGACTTTATATCAAGGCAGCAAAGCACGCTCAAAACTTTATTTCCTCACACTTCTTGGCACAAAACAATAAACGAAAATCTGATATTTTTATATCAAGGCAGCAAAGCACGCTTAGGACTTTATTTACTCAAACTTTTGGCTCAAGATTACAATTCTGAGATAGCAAGTTATGGCAAAATACACACAACATGCGATCAAACCAGATTATCACTTGACACAAGACACATGTACTAAACAAGAACTTGCAGCTAAACGAGGCATGCAAACTTGCCCTTAACACAAAGTGAACTGACACTAATCGATAACAAACATTAAGGCATAGGCTCAACAATTTTTTTATCACAAGCACGGCTCTGAACAACACTGAATAACAAAGAGAACGCACTAAAGGCACTTGTGTCTTCTTATCACTAGCATGGCTCAACTAAAATGAGCAAACACTGCTCTTATTTATAACACAAGTAGAGGAGTAGGGAACCCTAAAATCTCCTTGCTTTTACAACTACTACTTGCCAACATGCAAGCTTTATTTCTAAAACCTAAAAGAAGATAAGCATCTAACACCTAAGAAAGCATCAAAAATAGGAAATGCCAACTTATTACATTTGTTTTCCTTCTTCTTCAAAGAATGGATAACAATTGAGACAAAAAATAGAAAGAAAGCGTGAGACAAGAATGGAAAGAAAGCTTGGAGAAAGCTTCTAGAAGATTGTTGCTTTAAATCTCTCACATCCACCAAAAAGGGAGAAACTGCCTCTCTATCAGGAGCATTGATACTATCTATAGCCATATTCCGCTTTTCTAGGATCTCTCCTTTTGCAATCAAACTTAGAGAATCTTTGAAATCTTCAACTTCTTTATGAGTTCCATTCTTGAAAAACATCGCTGTCCCAAAAGATGACTCACTATTTGATAACTTGGCGGCTCTGCAACTTCGTGCATTCTGACATTTCTCTTCATTCTCTTCACGGAAGAGTTTTGCACAACTTTTTGTGACACTTGTCCTTTCACTCATACCACTCCCTCTGCACGTTCTTCAATTGAGATGATGACGTTTTATGTCCATGATGGTACTGAAAAGAACTTCCCAACATCATCCGTTTAGATAATTATGATACAACACTTGTTTGGCTCTGAATTCGATGGGATAGTACTTCATGCTGAAAAAACTTGAAGATTGACTGTAAACTTAACTATGCTTGGACAAATTTTGCGCAACTTCATATTTTTAGCTTGCTGATTTTCTTCGTCAAACGGATGAATTTTTTTGTGATTTTTTTGACATATGGATTTTGTTTAGAATTTCGTTACAAGAGGAACCAAATCGTCTATTTTTGAAAATTCTGAATGAAGACTGAAAAAGCAGCAAACCCTAATTTTCTCCGAAAAAAGCAAAAAAAGCTTGCATCTGGGTATTGTTCATGAGAATATTTTGGATGAACCCAATTGATCAAATGTTGAAAACCCTGGCTTCTGACTAAAAAAGCAACCACTTTAAGTTTCTCTGAAAAAGTTGTGATATGGGTTTTGTCCAGAAGAAGGTTTGGTATAGACCCAAAAGATTAGAAATGGAGGATTTTGATGTTTTCTCTGACATGGAAAATAAAAAGCACCTACTGCAACCTTGAGAAAATTCTTCAAAAATTATTCAAAAGATAGAACTAGTATAAACCAGCTCGCTGAAAATTGAAAACAATGGCCTCCTCCTTCAAAGATTTGATGCTCTGGATGAAGAAATATGAAAAAGAAAGCCTTCTTTGAGTACTCATCTGAAAATTTATGAAAAACCAGGAAGTTTTTGTTCTTGAATCGTGAAAAATAAAGGTTTGAAGTTGCTGCTCTGTTTCTCCTTGAAGCCACCTGCAAAAAAATATGAAAAATGAAACACAAAGTTGCCTTAAATAAGCTTCGTCTCGAGAAAAACAACTTTCTTTTTCCCTAACTCTTTAAAACCCTAATCGGAGTTTGTGCATTGAATGTGAACGTTTTTGTTCATCTTCAATTTTTGAAAATTTCAAAAATTTGACCAAGGCATTGGAAGTTGGGCGCCCTTCTTGGCTTGAGGCGACTACTTTACTCAGACTTAGCCATTTTTTCATCTTTTTCAACTTTTCCTCAATTTTCTTCTCTAGTTTGATCCTGTCTCCCGATTTCCAAATTGATCCGACAAACGAGCTAAATGTTTCATCAAAGAGCCTGATTGAATCTAACGACATTGTTTTGGAGACATCTTCTAACAAAAACTTCATTTGAACTTTCGAATTGTCAGGTGCCTATCTCCTCCAAGGGTGCCCACTTTCTCCAGTGTTAGCCATTTTTATGATCTTCAAATTTATGCTTGTCTTCTGACCTCCAGATAAATTCATGATATCGGATATTGCACTTGTCAGATTAACTAACCGACAAGTCCACTGGACAGCTGAGAAGATTCAGGCAGGGTCTCCTGGACACTTCATCTCCAAAAACTGACATCTGGCATGTCTAAACCCTAGGCGCCCTTCTTGACTGGAGGCACCCATTTTCTCCTAAGTTAGTTTTTATTTTGAGTTTTTCACTATTGTTATCGAATTTTGTCATTTCATTCACTTTTTCCCCCTGTTTTGCTTGCAACATTTGATGACTACCTGCTCTGATGAACGTGTTGATGATTGCGTTGGACAACTTGATCTAGTCTTATAGAGCTACGTTAGATGCATCTTCTACAAATTTCATCATTAAACCTCTTAAAATCTTGGGCGCCCTTCTTCTCCAGGGGCGCCCATGTTCACCAAACTTAGCCATTTTATCTATTTTTTTGTCTTCAGAGTTTTAACACCTGTTCTCATGGCTCCTGTTTGATCTAGTTTTGTCGACGGCTGAGTGATCTAATGAGTTGACGAAGACATCCACTGCGAAGATGGCAAGAAACTGAAGAGATTGATCACGTCTGCAAACCCTAACAGCTGAATTAGTTCATTCAAAAGGTTGGGCGCCCCTGGTCAATTAGGGTGCCCAGAGTTACCAGATTTGGAATAATTTTCATTATCTTCGTGGTTGCATTCAATCTTCAACTAAAACTCCTTCGTTCGATCTCGAATTCCGGATGAATGAATAATCAGATGACTGTGTTGTTGGGCTCTCTGCGAAGCTAGGATGAATCTAAACATCATTTCTTGGGAGTTCTGACTCTGATTCCATCATTTGGTGCCTTGAAAAACTAGGCGCCTATTTTCTTCACGGACGCCCATGGCTGGCAAACTTGGAAAATTTCTAAACTTTCAAACTTTTCAACCTCGTTTAACGTGTTTCCTTGGCCTCAACTATCGGATGCGAAAATTTTCTAAGGCATGGGAATATGGGCGCGCTTCTTGACTGGAGGCGCCTAGATTCACCAGAGTTAGACAAACTTTTGCGTTTTTCAACTTTTCAAATTATTCTCTCCCTTCTCCGTTTTTTGTGCACGTTCATCGTTGACAGCTTTTGCTTGATGCTTGAACATCTGATTCTAACACCTGCCAACCGAATGTCCTCCATTGATGACCTAGGTTCTCCAAAAAAAGCTTCTGAAAAATCAAAATAGACCAACTAGGGAAAAAATGATCTTTTCGTGATTCTGACTGCACTAGCCCGATGGGGAAGTATTTTGAGCCAATCAATATCAGTCTCAACCCTAGCAGCCAAACTTTCTATTTTTAGAAAATTTTGCCAATATCCATTTCAAAAGAAACACAAAAAACCCCAGAAAAAGTTTATATTTTTAGAAAACTGCTAAAAATAGAAATTTTCCTTAGGGTTCAAAAACTGAAATCTAGGTATTGTTGATTTGGTCGCAATGAGCCGACCCAAATTGTCGGATTTTGAAAATTTCAAGGTTTTGACCCCCATGCAAGAAATACAAACCCCAATTTTGATCTTTTTGACAGATTTAACAATATTTGGACTCATTTCTTCACAATGCCTAAGTGTAGCAAAAATTTTAATTTGGGGTACAACAGTTTGCTTGAGCTACTTGGTTTCGTGCTTGAGTTGGTTGCCTACTTGCTTGAGCCGGTTGCTTGCTTGAGCTACTCGCTTGCCTACTTGAGCTACTTGCCTACTTGCTTGAGCTAGTTGCTTGTGTGCCTGAGTTGGTTGCCTACTTGCTTGAGCAGGTTGCCTGTGTGATTGAGCTACTTGCCTATGTGCTTGAGCTACTTGTTTGCCTGCTTGAGCTACTTGCATGTTTGGTTGAACTACTTGCCTATGTGCTTGAGCTACTTACCTATATGGTTGAGCTACTTGCCTATGTGCTTGAGCTACTTGTTTGCCTACTTGAACTACTTGCCTTTGTGTGGTTGAACTACTTGCCTATGTGCTTGAGCTACTTGCCTATGTGCTTGAGCTACTTGCTTATGTGCTTGAACTACTTCTTTGCCTGCTTGAGCTACTTGTTTGCAGTTGACCTACTTGCCTATGTGCTTGAGCTACGTGTTTGCCTACTTGAGCTACTTGCCTGTGTGGTTGAGCTACTTGCTTACTTACTTGAGCAACTTGTTTATTTGCTTGAGCTACTTGCCTGTGTGCTTGGGCTACTTGCCTATGTGTTTGAGCTACTTGTTTGCCTGCCTGAGCTACTTGCTTTTGTGGTTAAGTGAAAGATCCCCAACCCAAATCTGATTTGAGTTTCTGAGTTTTGTCTTTTCAAAGTCTTTGACCCACGAATAGGTAGGTTTTTGTTTTTGTTTTGTCTTTGCGTATTTTCTGATTTTTTGTGTGACTTTTGAGTTTTACCAAATATGAATGCAATTTGCTTTTGATACAAAGGAATTAAACTGAAATAAACTTCTATTTTTTCTGATTTCAAACAACCATGCATAAAATTGTAAAATTAAAAATTTAGGGACACCATCCATCAACTAGTCATTCCCGGAGTCCAATGCTAACTTGCAATTGAATTTTATTGATGAAATTCCAGTGAAATACAGGATTACAAATCAGATCTGTTGCTCCAATATTCTGTCCAAACCCTAGCAGCAACATAGATGGTACAACTGCCCTTGAGGATGGAACGGCTAGCAAAATCAATCACCAAAATCCATAAATCTGATCTCCAAAAACCCTAGCTACCTGCTGCCAACAAGTAGAATGCAAATATGTGATACTATTGGCCTGGGAGAGGTTTGATCTATCAATGGCAGCCTCTGATCTGAAGAAGTAAGATGATATAACACTGCTGCAAACTCAGATCTGAAAAATAACTACCTTAAACTCCTCCAATGAAGCCCAAACAAAGACCCAAGGTAGGCCCTCCCCAAAGGTGAACTGGGTTCTCGTCCAATCCACGATAGCCTTTGAGAGTTTTCGTTCCGAAAAGGCTGAAGCAATGCTGAAACCCTTCTCCAGAGCTCAAACCTGCAAAGTGTTTTGTAAAAATGAAAGTAGAATGCTCAAAAAAGAGCCCAACACTTTGCTTTATAACCTCTCAAAAAGTCAATAAAATAATTTTCCTAAGGGTCTTTCCTCATCCAAATAAAAGGGCCATTTTTTAAAAACAACTTGAGTTGCTAGGATGGGGGCACTTTTCACTATTCGCTTTATGATTTTCAGTTACTATTCCCATAAAGCAACTTTAATCTTTTCACTTTAGCTCTAGATTCATCAACTGAAATCTAAACTGAAAGGCTCGTAAGGCTCCCAGCTAGACTCCACAGCCCTCGGTTGGGTACCCTAATCATGTTGTTGACCTATGAGAACCCTAATAGTAGGCCAACCTTCGCTATAGATTGAGTTGTCCAAGGAAGGGACATTACAATCCTCCCTTCCCGAGATTGCTTGCCCCCAAGCAACCTGCAATTGCAATATCTCTCAACTGCCACAACATCTGACATCTGAATAACAAACCATCTGTGTCTGATCGCCAACCACCCAGATCCCAAATGATCCTGGAAAGAACTCCAACCAGCATCCTCTGTATACAGTTGAAATTCCTGTCACTGTGAAGCCCTGTCAAGTGAAGCCAATTGTCCAACAAATAAACTCCTAGATCCCAATTCTGAAAATCATCTCTATATAAATTGTGCATAGGGATCTCTACCATTTGTTGATCAGTGAGCTTTGCCACCCAAGAATTGCGGAGATGAACCACATGCATCCACACTATCCATAAGCAAACCCCATTTGGATCCCATGAATAAATTGGAAAGCCAAGACCTGTGACGTTCCGTTGTGCCACTCTAAAAACCTCTAAAACCCAAATGTAGCAAATCTCTACGTTCTGATACAAAAGGCAATCAACAAGAGGGAACAAAGTTGAAGACTTGCCAAATTTGGACTCATCACCTGTAGATGGAAATATATCATACCAGAGTGAATCAAAACACCCCTTATTCAACCCACCTCTTGGTGTCATCAAAGACATGGCCAAATCCTGTGTATGTGGGCTGAAAGGAAATTGATGAGCACACCTCATAATGCAAGCGAGGTGAAACTCCCCTAACTGCACCAATCGAAAACCAAAGTGGTCATGGGTACTCCATCCTATATTGCCATCATCAGAAGGAAACTCACAACTTACAACAGGATGTTTTAGTCTCGCAGCAACATCATCATTATCATTTGCAGCCATGTCAACAAGACCTCTATCAAAAAGCAACTGCAAGTATCCTAACTTACTTCCAGGAGTAAGAAGAGTACCATCATGGATGCCACCTATCTCCTGAAAAGAGGCTGGAATAACACCAGGGTCCAACATGCAAAACTTAGAAGAAACCATCTTCTTTTGATAAGACTGTCCAATGTCAATCTCAAAAGTACCAATGTAGAGTTTGGTGCTCAAAATATCCCATGTGTACATAGACAAACTCACTAGGCCACCAAATACCACGGTTGTAACTCATGCCAGAAAATAAAATGAAGTCATAAGTTTCAACATACCAATACATGTCAAAGAAATCCATGTCATACTCCATGTCCATCAATTAGATATGCCTCCTCACACTCCCAAGCAACTGATTAGTTGATGTAGAATCTGAAAAATCGGAAAGTGCCATGGACTTCCCAGTAGGACAACTACTAACCCATGACGAATCAATGAAGATGAAGTCACCAATCAACAAATTGAGAGCTGCCATATCATAATAAATCGGTGACATTACCAATGATGAGTTATGGACGCCTTCAACACCCATCAAAGACAACTCTTGAGTTATCAACAAAATCACCAACTGAAAATTTTGGAGTCTTCATTAAACCATCCAAATGACATGTCTCATCCATATCATCACTACAAACATATGAACAACATGAATTTTCTGATTCATATAAATTTATTTGTTCATGGTGTTTGGCTGTCATAAAAGGCTTCTTCATGAGATGATCAACCTCATTAACATCATTCTTTAGCAAAAGAGATCTAAGATAAGCCTCCTTTTGTTGTCTTGTTTGGTTTATGCAATGAACTTGTTCTTTGACTTGTAGTAGATGCTGCTTTGCAAGGGCAGCCACTAACTTAGCCTCTTTGGCCTTTTGTGACCATATATCGCACAAAATTTGTGTCTTTTCCACATCCTCCCAAGTCTGATATAAAAAATCAGAATTTTTATGATTTGAATTCATCTCACAAAACCCATTTTTAACACCCAATTCTTGAGTGCCATCTTTAGAAGACTCCATGGTATTATCATCCTCATGTTCAAGGAGTGTTCTCTCATGATGGAGTAAAGAAATATGACTGTTGTCATCAAAATCAGAATACCTGTTATGTTCTTGTGCCATGTCTTCAAGCTTCACAAGGGCATCTCCATTGAAAATTTCAAGCCCAACCTTTACACTTTGTGTACCAACACTTGTAGACTCATCTTCACAAGTTCTTCCATGTGTAAGAGTAGCAATCTCATAAGAATGGGGAAGGATATTGCTGTCCCATATCAGACCTTTGGAATCTTCTTTTATGTTTACATTGTAGTCATCGAACACCATAGCATCTTGATTTGTTGTATCTTCCTAAGTGATTAGGGGTGGAAGTGGCTTAAAGAAGTCTTCATCACTAAATGTCACAAGGCTGCAAGGTACCTCATTGTATGGTTCTTCAATCCTTTCCTCAACTTGTTCAAGTCCTACACCAATTGCCTTGTCATCTTGTACCCTAAGAGTAGCTGCTATAAAGAACTGATTTTCTAAATTATGAAATGAGTGATTATGCCCACTCAAAAGTAGACAAAGATCAACAATCTCTCTATCTTGCTCTTTCACCAATTGGATAGCCATGTCTCTATCTCTAACCATTTGTAAATAGTCTTCTTTTATCAACTCCAAAGCCTCCTTAAAAGGGTGCAAATGCGTATGAGGAATACCATGTCCCATTCCTTTTTGTCTTTCCTCTCTTTGGGCTGTCCAAATGAGGTCTTCTAGGTGTTTGCGAGTGCTATCCATTCTTGACAATGCTTGAGTTATTCTATATTCCTTCACCACCATTTGATCTTGCAAATCTTCCCGAACCAAGGGCTTTTGTTCCAACTGTCCTTGGCTGCCATATACTGATTTTTCATCATGTGTAGGGGAAGAAGAATCAATTATCATTCTAGAAGAAGCATTAAGATTACCCAAAGAATCCATACAATTGCTGTCCATATCACTAACATGTTCCATGCTTTTGTAATCTTCAAGGTTAGACTGCACTTGTATACACTTTGCAACCCCAATTCATAGCATTTCCTGTCTTGAAACTTTGTCTTCAACATATTCAGTCAAAGTATCATCACCATGAGCTAATATATTTTCCATTACTAACCAAACCCAAGATGTAGTATGCAAAACAAACCAAACATTATCAAAATGCAAGATCTTCTTAGTCGACAGCCTCTTAGTCTCCATAATCAGCTCTTTAAGACCAAATGCTTCATATGACCTTAACAATTGTTCTTTCATTGTAGGCGATGCATGACTAGCCGAATTGAAATGAAATATGTTCCATTCCACATAAATGGATATATCACTTGTGGCTGGTCCATCAAGTGTGTAACTACTATCATCATTGTTTTGAGCCTTCAAGAAGCTCTCTAAAAGAGGACAATCATAAACTCCAGGATGCAAACTAAACCAAATTGAATATCCTAAATCATTCCTCCTTTCTTCTTCACATAACTCAACATGCTCATCTTGTGGGCTTACCTCACGGAGCTCTTCCCTTGTATGCTCATCATCTACACATTCTTCCCTTGGAAGAAATGAGGACCTAATGTATGACTCTCTTTGTCTTCTTGCATTATCAAGCTGATTGCATCTTTCCTTGACCTCTTGCAAGTGTTGTCTTGCTTGGGCAGCAAGCATCTTGGCTTTTTTGGCTCTTAGTGACCACCCATCATACAACCCTTGTGTCCTTCTAACATCTTTCACAGTATGGTGAACAAAATCAAGACCTTTGTGGCTTGAATCCACAATATATATCTCATGTGTAACACTCTCTACTTGAGTACCATCATAGGAAGACTCAACAACATCATTACCTTCATGTGAAATGGATGTTACCTCATGATTAGAACTGCTGCTGCAAAAATTAGAATAGGTGTCATACCCTGGTGTCATGTTTTCAACATCTCCAATGGGCTGATCCATGATTGTAACCTCTTCGACTTTGTGATCATCATGTTGACTCAATGGTGTGATATGAATCTCCACTTGATCCAAAGTTATTTCTTC